>JAVHNL010000053.1:0-224000 GCA_031216105.1 Dalbergia cultrata
TTTGTGAGAAACAATTAGTAATAGTAGAACTTATATTGTTATTTGTAATAACTTATCAGTATGATATATGACCTATTGTGACTTATGTATTAAGTGATTATATTCTAGTTTATGTGATAATAGTTCTACACTTAGTCTCTTATTCCGCTTATTTAATTAAGTGCGCAATGTAACTTGATTATTATATATAAAAACGCTATGTATTTCACTTCTCGTTACAGGCTTAAGTTTTCAAAAAAATTAATTTATTTAAAGAAAAAAAAACTTCCATTATTTTTCTAAGTTAATTTCAAAAGAAAATAAATGCAAGGCATAAGTGACAATTAATAGAATCCAAATGTGAACTTAAGCACAGTGCGGTTCTATTAGGGTGTTACATGTAACACCCTAATTTTTAACCCAATATTCTAGAACATATTAGGCTAATCATTAGGTTATTACTTCTTAGTCTCAACTTTTTAATAAAATACTTAGCGGAAATTACAGGTAAATTTTTCTTTTTGAAAACATAAACAAAGTGAGAGCTGCGAACTTAATTAGTCGAACAACAGAAACATAAAGCACGCGTAACAATTATCAGAGAATACAGAGTGAAACATATAACCAAGGAAACATTCCATTAATTACATAATTTAAGTACTTAAGTAGTCATACCCTCATGGGGACGGGCAGAGCTTGTAATACAACAGGAAAGAAAATACAACAGAAAATATAAAGTACATGGTTTAACATGAAGATGGAAAAAAAAACCCAAAACGCTACCCTCCTACTATGAGTACAAACTACAACCCCTCCCAAAAGGTACTGTAACACCCTAATAGAACCCCACTGTGCTTAAGTTCACATTTGGATTCTATTAGTTGTCACATATGCCTTGTATTTATTTTCTTTTGAAATTAACTTAGAAAAATAATGGAAGTTTTTTTTTCTTTAAATAAATTAATTTTTTGAAAACTTAAGCCTGTAACGAGAAGTGAAATACATAGCGCTTTTATAGATAATAATCAAGTTACATTGCACACTTAATTAAATAAGCGGAATAAGAGACTAAGTGTAGAACTATTATCACATAAACTGGAATATAATCACTTAATACATAAGTCACAACAGCACATATATCATACTGATAAGTTATTACAAATAACAATATAAGTTTTACTATTACTAATTGTTTCTCACAAACTATAATGTAACTAAAGCTCGGAATGCTCCTACTTGAAAAGTTTGAAATCTTCACGCGCTACCTCCTTCCTCGCCTACACCGTTGCTTTAGGTGGACACGTCTGTCTTTGGTAACGACAACGGAAAATAAACATATGAGTGAGAAATACATGATTTCTCAGTAGGAGTTCCTACTTGTACTAAAAGTGTCATCGTTGTCGTCCCAGTCACTTCGGGTTTATTATAAAAAGGTGAACAGGTAAGGATTCAATTATCAAACTTTCACAAACGTGATTAGCCGAAGTGCAGTTACTTTTAAACTAATCTTGAACATTAGCAGAAATATCCATTAAGTATTTCATCAAGCATACATATAAGCATATCATGAAAAACCACTAATAAGCAATAATCATTTAGGAGCTGCATGCATTTCATGATTACTCATCCTCAACATTCACTTGTTTAGTGATCATAATCTTTCATTTATTTCATCAACATATTTCTTAATTACTCACAGGATGAATGCATCAATGCCTTAGACCACCCTAAAAGGGTAATGAACTCATACCGGGGCCGTCGCCACAACCTTTTTGGTTTTCATTTCGTTGCCTTGATCTCAACGGTTTAGGGGGTTAAGCCGTGAGTTTAGCTCAAGTCCACTTTTCCAGACTTTCATTGCTACTTTTTCAAACTTTACTTTTATTTTCTTTCCGTTGCCGTAATCTCAATGGTTAAGAGTGAGCTTAGCTCGAGTCCACTTTTCCAGACTTTCATTGCTAATTTCCCAGGCTTTTACTTTTATTATTTCCTTTGAAAATGAATTTATGCATATCATCATGTAATCACAATAAATCATGGGCAATCAATCATTCATCCTCATCATTTCATAACTCATCACCACACATTCACATTACTATAATTCACTTCATGAAACATGGATAATATCATATAAATCTCATAGTAAACATTTTCATAAATGATTCATATTAAGCAACCAAAGTTATCAAGTTGAGTTCCTAGTGTTCCTAAGAGGTAATGGATGTCTTGTAACACCCTAATAGAACCCCACTGTGCTTAAGTTCACATTTGGATTCTATTAGTTGTCACATATGCCTTGTATTTATTTTCTTTTGAAATTAACTTAGAAAAATAATGGAAGTTTTTTTTTCTTTAAATAAATTAATTTTTTTAAAACTTAAGCCTGTAACGAGAAGTGAAATACATAGCGCTTTTATAGATAATAATCAAATTACATTGCGCACTTAATTAAATAAGCGGAATAAGAGACTAAGTGTAGAACTATTATCACATAAACTGGAATATAATCACTTAATACATAAGTCACAACAGGGCATATATCATACTGATAAGTTATTACAAATAACAATATAAGTTTTACTATTACTAATTGTTTCTCACAAACTATAATGTAACTAAAGCTCGGAATGCTCCTACTTGAAAAGTTTGAAATCTTCACGCGCTACCTCCTTCCTCAGCTACAGCTTCGTTGCTTTAGGTGGACACGTCTGTCTTTGGTAACGACAACGGAAAATAAACATAGGAGTGAGAAATACATGATTTCTCGAGGAGTTCCTACTTGTACTAAAAGTGTCATCGTTGTCGTCCCAGTCACTTCGGGTTTATTATAAAAAGGTGAACAGATAAGGATTCAATTATCAAACTTTCACAAACGTGATTAGCGAAGTGCGATTACTTTTAAACTAATCTTGAACATTAGCAGAAATATCCATTCAGTATTTCATCAAGCATACATATAAGCATATCATGTAAAACCACTAATAAGCAATAATCATTTAGGAGCTGCATGCATTTCATGATTACTCATCCTCAACATTCACTTGTTTAGTGATCAACATATTTCTTAATTACTCACGGGATGAACGCATCAATGCCTTAGACCACCCTAAAAGGGTAATGAGCTCATACCGTGGCCGTCGCCACAACCTTTTTTGGTTTTCTTTCCGTTGCCGTGATCTCAACGGTTTAGGGGGTTAAGCCGTGAGTTTAGCTCAAATCCACTTTTGCAGACTTTCATTGCTACTTTTTCAAGCTTTACTTTTATTATTTCCTTTGAAAATGAATGTATGCATACAATAAATCATGGGCAATCAATCATTCATCTTCATCATTTCATAACTCATCACCATACATTCACTTTACTATAATTCACTTCATGAAACATGGATAATATCATGTAAATCTCATAGTAAACATTTTCATAAATGATTCATTTTAAGCAACCAAAGTTATCAAGTTGAGTTCCTAGTGTTCCTAAGAGGTAATGGATGTCTTAGTATTATCTTTTTCTCTTAGTGTTCTTTGTACTCTTAGAATTTCATTAATACATTAATGCACTTCAAAATATTATTATAGGTTCTTTATATATTTTTATTATGGTTTTCATATAACTCTTGAAGATTATTATTCTACTTAAACTCTTAAAATTCTCTTTTTACAAGACTTGATTCTTTTATTTATAGTTTTGACATCTTTTAGAAGAAAGTTTATAATTCTCTGTATACTTGTTATCTCAGCTTAGTAAAGGTAGTTCCAAATTCCTAACTCATCAAATTTTAGCATTTACATCTTTGGAATAGTGTAAATCCATTGTAAACCATGCATAGGAAGGTTCCCAGGAAAGAGAGGTGGGTCACAATGGACACGCTTAAATACCAAGTCTTTCCTTAGCCAGAACCTTTCCAAACTGCACTTTCACAACACACTATCCCGAAATTTATTTCTCATTCTGTATTTACGTGGTACAAAAATTTATACATAACATACATGGGTGTATTCCTATATGTGTTAGCTCTCCAACAAAGTTGAAATCAGTTCATTTGCATTTTTCTAGAGTGAGTTACACCTATTTTACTATTACAAGGTCAGATTTAAAGTTTCAGTCATAGGCTCTACTTTAAAAATTTATATCTTGAGCTAGAAAACTCCGTTTTGGGTGATTCTTTTTGGAGAGTGTTTAATGATGCGTCTAGTTTATGGTAAAAATATTTTTATTTCAAGATACTTCATATTTTATGAGTATTAAATTTCGGAACACCTACTGCAAGAAATAGCCAAAAATCCAGCACTTACCATTTTCATGTTTTATGTCACTTATTTTAACACAAGGATCACACAACATATTGATCGCCGGTGCAAAGATGGCACGGACAAGGAGCGGCTCCTCGCAAGGTCCTCTAAGCGGAGGGGTACATGAATGAACCGATTACACACCCGAATGAGAGGGATCCTGAGACTGTATAGGTATGGGACTATACAGTTGAGGAGGGCTTATATGAATTGATTCGTACTACCTATACCAACAAGATGCATCTTCTTTTCGGTAGCCCAAACTGAAAGAACTCCACAGTTAAGCGTGCTTGACCTGGGGTAATTTTGGGATGGGTGACCTCCTGGGAAGTTTTCCTAGGAAGCGTGTGAGTGAGGACAAAGCATGCTGAAAAGACCCGTGTTGGTTTGTGGGGACAGTCGTCAATCCATAAAGCATCAGGGGATGTTACACCAACAAAGTGGTGATTGACACTTTCTACCATACAAAGCCTCATAGGGTGCCATCCCAATGCTAGTGTGGTAACTATTATTATATGCAAACTCAATCAATGGAAGTTATTTGTCCCAACTTTTTGGCTGGTCTAAGACACATGCTCTTAGCATATCCTCAAGGGTTTGAATTGTTCTTTCTGTTTGTCCATCAGTTTGAGGGTGATAGGCAGTGCTTAGACACAACCTTGAACCAAATGCCTTTTGCAAAGCTCCCCAAAATCTTGAGGTGAAGTGCTTGTTGATGGTTGAATCTTCTTTGATTCAGCCTTTTTGGACTAAATTGCAATTGGTTGCTCCTTCTTTAGGTTGTTTCTCCATGGAATTGAATTGGAACTAGAAGAATTTCTTCTATTTTTCCTCTTCAATTGCTGCTCCACCTTGATTGCTTGATGCACCATCTCTTGAAGTTCCACATAATGATACATCTCCAGAACATCAGCTAAGTCTTGATTAAGGCCATCGAGAAACCGAGCCATGGTCTCCACAATGTTTGTTTGAATCATGGCCATCTCCATCTCCTTGTGATACTCATCCACACTCTTAGAACCTTGAGTGAGACTCTGCAACTTGATGTGGAGTTCTTTATGGAAATATGAAGGCACAAATCTCCGTCTCATGATTGCCTTCATCTCAGCCCATGTCCAAATCGGTTGCTCTCCATTCCTAACTCTATCTTTCTACAATTGATCCCACCAAACAAGATCATAATTAGTAAATTCAAAGGCAACAAGCTTAACCTTATTACCTTCAGAATATGTGTGACAAGAGAATATTTGCTCCACTCTCATTGCCCACTCCAAATAGGCTTGCGGATTAGACTTCCCTTGAAATGGAGGAATTTTGATGTTAATTCCTCTAAGTTCATCACCAGAATGGTCCTTCTTCTCCTTTTGTTTTGATCACTTGTCTTTTCCTCTTCAGATTGGTAATTTGTTTCATTTTGTGAAGCATGCTGACTACCTGGTGCATGGTTTTCCATTCTATCCATCCTCTCATAGAGCTCTTCAAAATTTGTATTGGATAGCCATTCTAGATGGCCAGTCAATGCTTGCATTTGAAAAGAGGATAATCCTTCACCTTTTGATGAATTTTCATCTCCTACCATGTTAGATAACTGAAACAAACATATATATAGGACCTCACAAAACTCACAGAGTGTTTACACTCTTGAAATATGATACTCATACTCATGTATGTCACTCACAATTGGCTTTTGACTAGAGTGTTCACTATAGCCTTTTTCCACTAAAACTTCCACTAATGAGTTCTTAAGAAAGAACCTAATCAATGATCCTCTTAAAGCAACAGATTTTCATCAAAATAATGAACTTAAAATAAGGGATGACTAGAAGAACTGAAATAAGGAATTTTTTTTCAACTTACTAGAATGTTCTGGTTTGTTTTCTTTTTCTTCTCTATATTTTTAATTTTTTTTCATTTTGTTTTTTTTTATGAAGAAAAAAATAAATAAAACAAGATCAGACCTGAATTACAAGGAAAGCTTTACTCTGAATACCAAATGATATGATTCACCTTGGTTAGAGTTGAATAGCTTGAATCAACAATAAGAATAAACCTGGATCTTCCTTGCACTTTCAGGTTGGAGTTACTGTGTTTGTTTGTTTGAATTTCAGAAATATATAGACACCACACTCAAGTGAAGATGAGAAGGTGAGTGATAAGTCTTGTTTTGATCGCCACAAGTTGCCTTGATAAGATCAGATTTAGTTCTTCATCCAAGAACAAAAGGGAAGTCCTCACAATGAGAGAAAACTCAAATTAATCTATTCATAATTTGATTGTGTATTACATTGAGTTCCTATATAAACTTAAGTGGACTGAAAGATCATTGAGTTGCAGCCTCTATACAATCCACTAAGCATTAAATTCCCACTAGCATTGGAAACACAAGTAATTAAGCCACTATCTATCATAATAGCCTAGGAACTCTTAAAACACTTAAAACTAACTTTGAAAACAACTAAAAAGCTTTTGAAATTGGAGACATTATAAGGTGCACGAAAATTACAAGAAAATAAGATAAATTGCACCTAATTTAAACTAATTATTCCAGCCCAATCTGTTTACAACTATATCACTTGAATTGGGCTTCATCTTAGGGTCTTCAAGTGACTTCTTCATGTTGGATTTGGCTATTCTTCAAACTGAATAAGAGTGGTCCATTTTGGTAGCTCATGCTCAATTGGATTGCTCTTGGTCTTTGCTTCCATGACTAGGCCTTGCAAAGCTTCTTTTAGCCTTTTTGCTCTAGCTCTAGTCATTGGTCCATCCATGCATTGTAATTGATCTTGAACTTTGTTAGCCTTGGCTAAATTCTCATCAGATATAGGAGTTGGAACTGGGATCAAAATATAATCAGATTCCCAAGAGAAATAATAAGAAATAAAACAGAAACATGATAAAAGTGTGAATAAAAGAACGGAAGAAGAAGATGGATAAGATAGAGGATGGAGGGCGCCACAATCAGTGCATTGATAAGCCTTGGTTGAAGATCACCATAAGAGTATGGTCTCTTGATAAGATCAAAGGTTCTGGCTCACTCAAAAACCTAGAGAAGAACACTCTCACAGAGGTTTTCAAGCTAAATTCTTGTATATTTATTTTTTCTAATACATAAGTTTTTACAAACTTAAATAGACAAGTAATCTAAACTCAAGCATAAGCCATCTTTGGGCTATGCAGCTCATTAAGCTCATATCATGGGTTTTTTTTTTAAAATATTAAGTAAGCAAACTAAAATAAACTTCTAATGGACCATACACATGTGGCACTTATTTAGTTTGAAATGAGCTACATTCTGGACCTTATTCCTCAAATTTAACACAATTGACAATGCTTGTAACTTCCAAATCTTCTAAGGAATAGGTCTCTTTTCAAATATGTTAACCATCATTCTCTCCAAAGCTTCTCTTGACCTTCTTTCCTTCACCCTAGTCATGTAACCTTGAAGTCTTTCCATTGCCTCTAAGCTTAGGTTAGTTCCTTGGTCTTCATCATTCCCTCCTTCTTCAAAAGAATTCGACCTCGAATTGGAGTCTTCATCACTTACATCAAAAGGAGATAAGTCACTAACATTGAAAGTAGTGGTAACTCCATACTCACCTGGTAAGTCCACTTTGTAGGCATTGTCTCCAATCCTTTCCAGAATTTTGAAGGGTCCATCTCCACTTGGTTGTAGCTTAGATTTCCTTTTCGTGGAAAACCTTTCTTTTCGAAAATGAACCCAAACCATATCTCTAGGTTTTCAAATTTCACCTTTTTCCTTCCTTTGTTTGCATATTTGGCATATTGCTTAACTTTTTTTTCAACATGTGGTTTCACTTTTTCATGCAATTTCTTAAGAAATTCAGCTTTGGCTTTCCATCCTTATGCACTACTGATGAATTTTTAGGCAAAGGCAATAAATCAAGAGGTGTTATGGGATTAAATCCATAAACAACTTCAAGTGGTGAATGCAATGTGGTAGAATGGAAAGTTCTATTATATGCAAACTCAATATGTGGCAAGCATTCCTCCCAAGACTTAAGATTCTTTTTAATCACTGCTTTAAGAAGAGTAGTCAAGGTTCAGTTTACTATCTCAGTTTGCCCATCAATTTGTGGATGGCATGTGGCGGAGAAAAGAAGCTTGATTCCAAGTTTGTGCCATAGAGTTCTCCAAAAATGACTCAAAAACTTTAAGTCTCTATCTAAAACTATACTCCTTGGAATTCCATGCAATCTCACAATCTCTTTAAAGAACAAATTAGCAACATGAGTAGCATCATCCACCTTCCTACAGAAATAAAGTGAGCCATTTTAGAAAACCTATCAATAATCACAAATGGAATCCTTACCAGTCTTTGTTCTTGGTAAGCCTACAATCAATTCTATAGAAACATCAACCTAATGATAATCTGGACCAAGTAATGGAGTGTAGAGTCCATGAGGATTTACCTTGGATTTGGCTTTCTTGCACACAACACAACATTGATAGAATTGATGCACCTAATTCTTCATATTAGGCCAAAAGAAATGTTCATGCAAAACATTCAATGTTTTAAGTACACCGAAGTGACCCATTAGTCCACCCTCATGGACCTCTTTCACAAGCAAGTCACAAATGGAACTTTTGGTTACACTCAATTTGTTTTCTTTAAACAAATATCCTTCATGCTTGTAGAAACCTTTACAAGCTAAAATCCCAACAATTTGACATCAAGCATAGATAGTAAATTGTGCCTTCTAGAAAGGGATCAGCCATAACATTCAATTTACCTTTCTAATGCTTTATGACATATGGAAACTATTCCAAGAACTCAACCCATTTAGCATGCCTCTTATTCAATTTCCCCTGACCCTTCAGGTATTTCAATGATTCATAGTCACTATGCATCACAAACTATTTTAGGGTAATGCTGCCAAGTTTGAAGTGCCCTAATCAAAGCATATAGTTCCTTATCATAAGTAGGATACTTTAAACAAGCCCAATTAAGCTTTTCACTAAAGTAAGCTATAGGGGGTCCTTCTTGTATTAGAACAGCCCCTATCCCTACATTAGATGCATCACACTCCAACTCAAAAGATTTTGAAAAATCAGGAAGTGATAAAATGGGTGCATACGTAAGCTTATCCTTCAAAGAGAGTCAAATGCATCCTATTGTTCCTTTCCCCATTTGAATCCCACATTTTTCTTGACAATCTCATTCAATAGTGAAGATATGGTATTGAAATCTCCCACAAACCTCCTATAAAAGCTTGCTAACCCATGGAAACTCCTCACTTCACTCACTATTTTTGGCTTAGGCCACTCTTGAATTGCTTTTATTTTTTCCTCATCTACATGTATACCTTCAGAATTAATAACAAAAACAAGAAAAACTACATGATCTTTACAAAATGTACATTTCTCAATGTTAGCATACAATTGTTCATGCCTTAGGACTTCTAACAAACCTCAAATGGATCACATGCTCATCAAAAGATTTGCTATAAATCAAGATGTCATCAAAATAAACAAGTTGCCCATAGAGAACAGAGATATTTATGGACAACTACACACACACACACACACACACACACACACACACACAGATATATATATTGATTGTTTTAGAGCTTGTTTTACTGTTATTATTATCACGATTTTATGCATCTTGGTTTTTGTCCCATGAAGGGGGTTACGGGTAAGAATTCACTCACTGATTTTTAGATGAAACTCACCCCTCTCCTTTCTCCTATTATAGATATATTAGCCACTGTGGGTCCTTCCAGCCACTTCTCCCTAGCAATAGAGCTTGTGAGTTAGTGAGCTTCACTTTGAAGTGAACTATTCTCTTATTGTCCATAGAGATAGTTTTGCATTTTGTTACCATGATATATTTTGTATTTACATGATTATAATTTTCATGGTTAGAGTTTAATTATAATTTTCATGATTATAATTGTATTTATATTTTGTACCATAGAGACATGTTTAGAGTTTAATTATAAAATTGTTATTTATGATGATTTGATTTCCAAAGAGCAGTAGATTTGTAACACCCTAGTTTTTAACCTAACATGCCTAGGATGCATTTAAGTTAAATACTAGTTATTACTCTTTTGTTCCAGTTAGATAGCATTACTTTTCTAAAAAAATTAGCAAAATAAGGGTAAATTTTTTTTTGAAAACATAAATTGAGAAGCAGGAGCCGCACAATGTAACACCCTAATAGAACCCCACTATGCTTAAGTTCACATTTGGATTCTATTAGTTGTCACTTATGCCTTGCATTTATTTTCTTTTGAAATTAACTTAGAAAAATAATGGAAGTTTTTTTTTAAAATAAATTAATTGTTTGAAAACTTAAGCCTGTAATGAGAAGTGAAATACATAGCGCTTTTATAGATAATAATCAAGTTACATTGCGCACTTAATTAAATAAGCGGAATAAGAGACTAAGTGTAGAACTATTATCACATAAACTGGAATATAATCACTTAATACATAAGTCACAACAGGGCATATATCATGCTGATAAGTTATTACAAATAACAATATAAGTTCTACTATTACTAATTGTTTCTCACAAACTATAATGTAACTAAAGCTTGGAATGCTCCTACTTCAAAGGTTTGAAATCTTCACGTGCTACCTCCTTCCTCAGTTACAGCTTCGTTGCTTTAGGTGGACACGTCTATCTCTGGTAACGACAACGGAAAATAAACATAGGAGTGACAAATACATGATTTCTCAATAGGAGTTCCTACTTGTACTAAAAGTGTCATCGTTGTCGTCCCAATCACTTCGGGTTTATTATAAAAAGGTGAACAGGTAAGGATTCAATTATCAAACTTTCACAAACGTGATTAGCCGAAGTGCAGTTACTTTTAAACTAATCTTGAACATTAGCAGAAATATCCATTCAGTATTTCATCAAGCATACATATAAGCATATCATGTAAAACCACTAATAAGCAATAATCATTTAGGAGCTGCATTCATTTCATGATTACTCATCCTCAACATTCACTTGTTTAGTGATCAACATATTTCTTAATTACTCACGGGATGAATGCATCAATGCCTTAGACCACCCTAAAAGCGTAATGAGCTCATACCATGGTCGTCGCCATAACCTTTTTGGTTTTCATTCCGTTGCTGTGATCTCAACGGCTTAGGGGGTTAAGCCGTGAGTTTAGCTCAAGTCCACTTTTCCAGACTTTCATTGCTACTTTTTCAAACTTTACTTTTATTATTTCTTTTGAAAATGAATGTATGCATATTATCATGTAATCACAATAAATCCTAGGCAATCAATCATTCATCCTCATCATTTCATAATTCATCACCATACATTCACATTACTATAAATCACTTCATAAAACATGGACAATATGTAACGCCCCGATTTTCTGCTAGAGTGAAAATGACCGAAATGCCCCTGAGGTCATTTGCGGCCCAGAATTCGAGGAAAGCCGATCTGGCAGTACTCGAAGGGCAAACTCAATGTTGGAAGGGGATTAGATGACCTGTGTACCTTTCCGGAATCGAAAATCTCGTTTTTCGAATTTTCAGGTCAAAATGACCAAAACGCCCCTGCGGTGTTTTACCTATTTGCAAGTCTTAGGATGAACCCGAAACTTCTCTAGATGGTTTTAAAAGGCATTTTTATGTATTCTACGACCTCAGTTTTAATTATGGAGGTCCCGGGCAAAATTAGTGCAAAATTACGATTTTACCCTTAGTTTCGTGTTTTTACGCTTAATCGCGTGATTAAGCAAACCTAAGCAATATTAGGCTCTAATCGAAGATTAATTAATTTCCATAATTAATCTTGAGTCAAAATAATTTATTAAAGTTGATTAGAACCTAAAAGTGCTTAATTACCACTTAAAATCTTATTTTAAATTCAAGATTTCTAGTCATGGAATCTTGAATACTGTTTTCTCTCTCCAATTCCTTAAATTATGGAATTTTGTCTACATTGTTTTATTCATAAAATGAATTTAAAATCTCCTAAATATGTATGAGTACTCCTTAATCATGCCATAAAGGTTCCTAATCACATTCTTAGTCACCTAAACTTATGCTTAATGACTCCTAACCTTACACCTAAGCTAATACACCCCTAAACACATCACTAACACACTATTACATGACCAAAACTCCCTCCTCCCTTGCTGCATCAGACCTACACGAAATTCATCATCCATTTTATCACAATTTAATTTTATTTCACACTCCAAAGACTATGGTTGAAGCCATGTCATCAAAGTGCAATTCTCTCACCTCATGTTCCATGAGGATTCATTCTCCTCCACACATGCCTCACCTCATGTTCCATGAGGAGACCTCATGTTCCATGAGGATTCATTCTCCTCCACACATGCCTCACCTCATGTTCCATGAGGATTCATTCTCCTCCACTCATTCACTCTTATTCTTCTCTATAAATACCATGCCTAGATGAACCTTTGCTACACTTTGTTCATTTGCTAAGTTTAGTTTTTAGTTTTTCTCTAAGTTCTTCCTTTTTCTCTCAAATCTCAAGAGCATTCTTCTTCTTCATCTTCTTCTTTTTCCTTTTGAAACATCATCACACAACCTTGAAACACCACCCCACCACCTTGGATCATCATACAAACACCTAAACTTCCATTCTCAAACACAAGCTCACCAAGAACACATTTCCTTCCTTTTTCTTTCATCAAGGCCGAATCATCATCACCATCCTAGGAGGTGTTGCTCGTATCATTTTCATCTTCAAGTCCAAGCTTTTTGTCTTCACTCTAGGTAGGAGTGTTTTCTAAACTTTGTCTTCTTGAAAATGAGTTCTTTCTAGCTTTCTCTTGGCTTTTCTTTTTGAAACTTTCTTTGGTTTCCCTTTCTTGTATTTTCGGCCTCTTGGCCTTGATGAGTACATGATAGCTCAATGATGAGGACTCCTAGATAATGACTATGTGTTCATCTCAAAGGAAACTCTAGAGCTTGAGGTTTTATTTTCTTTGAGTTCCAACTTTATTTTCTAACTCAAAAATGATTTTTACTCAAGAATACCTTTACTTTTCTTGCTATTATGATTTCGGTTTCTTTGTTCCTTTCTTTAACATTTAGTTACCATTTTCCTTTTTGATCTTTGAAGTTTTATTTGTTCAAAAGTTTTGCTTTCTTTGAGCTTGATGATGATGTTCAAGAACCTCATAATTCCTTTGAGAACTTGGTTCAAGAACTCTAAAGCTCTCTTTGTAATGAGATATGTGTTGGGTTATTATGTTGTTAAAGTCTTGGATGAGCTTTAGATCACCTTAAAATGAACCTTGCATCATGTTTATTTTATGCTTTGCACATCATGTTTACTTTCTTTGCTATCACTAAGTACCAAAGTAATAAAGGAACTTGCATTATCATGTTTATATTTCAAGTTCTCACCTAAATATCAAAGATAATAATATAATGCATACCATATTTATTTTATGCTTTGCACATCATGTTTACTTTCTTTGTTATCACTAAGTATCAAGGTAATAAAGGAGCTTGCATTATCATGTTTATATTTCAAGCTATGCATTATCATGTTTATGTTTCAAGTTCTCACCTAAATATCAAAGATAATAATATAATGCATCACATATTTATTTTATGCTCTCACTTTACTTTCTAGCAAAAACTAAAACAAGTGCATGAGCATGTTTATTTTTATGTCATCACTTTAATGAACCTAGAGCTCAAAGACTTGCCCATTGTTATCTCAACAAAGGTCTAAAAATATTTATTGCTTTTGGTCCCTATTTCGGCCCTAAGAGGCTTTGGTGTTTCAAAGTATTGAAAACTATGTTTTATAATTTTTCTAAGCTTATGTAAGTATAAGAAATATGTAGAACTAAGTTTTATGAATTTAGGACCTCTTGAGATAAAAATGATTTAGCTATTACCCTCTTAAGTATTTTTATGATTATAGGTGATAAAAGTGTCCATAAATGAGTTTTGAAAGTTGAAAAAGGTTCCAAGAGAAACTAGTATTGTATGTGCTTTAGAAATTGTGTTTCATGTCTTTTATGGAGATGTTTGTTTCGGTTCTGCCTTGCTATGTTTGGCCACTGTATGAGCTGTGTTAATAATGATAAGATGCTTATGTTTGAGTAAAAATAAT
Source organism: Dalbergia cultrata (assembly GCA_031216105.1). Taxonomy (NCBI): domain Eukaryota; kingdom Viridiplantae; phylum Streptophyta; class Magnoliopsida; order Fabales; family Fabaceae; genus Dalbergia; species Dalbergia cultrata. Next base: position 14,378 of record JAVHNL010000053.1, read on the forward strand.
GTTAAGACTCATATGTGAAAGATAGGATAAGTTAGGATCTGGAAAAGAATTAATTTGAGAATTTTAGATCCCTTAATGATGGAATTTTCTGGATTCTGTCCAGCAAGGTTTAGAAATGATAATCATGGTTCTAAATTAGTTTAAATGTGTAGGAATGACTCATAATTGGTTTAGGGCTTAATCTTGATGCTTTAGGAACAAAGCTGGACTTAGAAAGAGTCATTGTTGTGACTCCTAGGTACCCGTAAAGTTGGGATTTTAAATTCTGCATCCTTGAGGTCTAGAGATGTTCTTGACCATAGTGTGAGGTGAGAAATACTTAGTTATAACCTCATAGGTTCCCAAGAGACTAGGTTTTGATGATTTATAACTTAGATTGTGAGTTAAGGACCTTAAGGTTCGATGCATAAGACATTAAGAAGTCTTGAGTTTTTATGATGCTTAATTTTATGCAAGTATGATATATGATACATGAGTTTATCTATGTGAGTATGATGTGTTTAAAATATATGCTATGATGAGTTTGGAATATATGCTATAATCTATGTAAGAATGATGAGTTTGAAATATATGTTATGATGTTTATCTATGTGAGAATGATGTATTAGAAGAATATGCTTGATGATGCATGAACCTAAAATGTTTTATTGATGATACGTGAGGAAATGATTATTGAGATGTTAAGTTGTGTGATTAGCTTGTGGCATGAATTTTGGTTTGAAGGAAATTCAGTTTAACGGGCGTTATCTTTGCCAATTTCTATCAAACCTAAAAGGGTTGAAAAATGTTTTAAAGTACCATATGAGTTGAAAACCCTGGGTGACACTTTGGTTCGGCCGAGCATCCCAGGATATTTTTATGTGACAAGCATTGAGGCGTACTTCTCACCTGCTACGGTGAGGAGGAGGCAAATCCGTGAGGGTATGTGCAGATGCACCTTACCAAAGCGGACAATTATTTGTGCACTCGAGGCCAGTAGAACGTTTCAAAGAATGAAATATGTTTATGTTACCCCCTCATTTTACCCCATATTAAATCTAGTGACGACTAGTTAGGATTGAGTTCATTCCTAGGCGATTAGGTGAGACGGAGATAGGAGGTTATGATAAAAATCGCCGGGGCGGTGTATCGGTTGGAAATAGGTGGATATGTTTTAAGAGGGTGGTTTTTGAGAAAAAGAACAAAAGAGATATGATGCTTTTAAGTCACATAAGTATGAGAAAAGTAAGAGTTGTAATATGCCCTTATGCCACTTGCATGAATCTAGATTGTTGTGATTTGTTGATTTATGTGCTCAAGTATTGCCATACATTCATGCTTAAACATGTTGCATTCATGACATCAAGATGCATACTAAAAGAAATGGACCTTGGATAAATAGTTTCATAAACCCTAATAATGAATCTCATATGCATGAACACCTTTTATAAATAAACCCAAGGTTCCTGAGGATGTGAACGATGTAACCCTAGAATAGGAGATTCCCTCTTGAGATTCTTTAGTAAGATTCTCACTCTTTTCTCTTCTTTTTCTCGCTTCCGTCACATCTTCAGAGACTGATGGCGACATTCGTGGTCTTCATTGACACATAGGCGCCCCTAACGAGGAGCTCACGCTCAGTCTACACGTATGCCCACTCCTGCCGCCTTGCGTTCTTGGATTAGTTACACTCCATTTCCCCTGTTCTAGTAGCAGATGTTTTAGGGGAGGCTTAGTGCACACACTCACATGTAGACTGGATAAACCTGCTTTTGTTTTGAGGTTATTCACTATAGGTGCACTCGGGTAGTGATGGTTTACTTTATGTTACTTTATGTTTCTCTGTTTCTATTGTACTTCCTTTCTGCTGTATTACAAGCTCTGCCCGTCCCAATGAGGGTATGACTACTTATGTATTCTAAGTTATGTTATTAATGAAACGTTTCTCTGTTGTGATGATTTATGCTCAGCTGTTATATGTTTCCATTTCTGTGTTTCTCTATGAGTGCTTTATATTCCTATTATTCGATTAGACTAAGAACGTGGCTCTCACTTTGTTCTATGTTTTAAAAAAAAAAAAAAAAAATTTACTCGTAATTTTCCTTTAGTATTTTAAGAAAAGGATGAGACTATGAAGTAATAGCCTAATGTTTAACCTAATGTGTTCTAGAAAGTTGGGTTAAAAATTAGGGTGTTACACAATATCATGTAAATCTCATAGTAAACACTTCCATAGATGATTCATATTAACCAACCAAAGTTATCAAGTTGAGTTCCTAGTGTTCGTAAGAGGTAATGGATGTCTTAGTATTATCTTTTTCTCTTAGTGTTCTTTGTACTCTTAGCATTCCATTAATACATTAATGCACTTCAAAATATTATTATAGGTTCTTTATATATTTTTATTATGACTTTCATATAACTCTTGAAGATTATTATTCTACTTAAATTCTTAAAATTCTCTCTCTACAAGACTTGATTCTTTTATTTATAGTTTTGACATCTTTTAGAAGAAAGTTTATAATTATCTGGATACTTGTTATCTCAGCTTAGTAAAGGTAGTTCCAAATTCCTAACTCATCAAATTTTAGCATTTACATCTTTAGAATAGTGTAAATCAACTATAAACCATGCATAGGAGGGTTCCCAGGAAAGAGAGGTGGGTCACAATGGACACGCTTAAATACCAAGTCTTTCCTTAGCCAGAACTTTTCCAAACTGCACTTTCACAGTACACTATTCCGAAATTTATTTCTCATTCTGTATTTACATGGTACAAAGCTTTATACATAACATGCATGGGTGTATTCCTATATGTGTTAGCTCTCCAACAAAGTTGAAATCAGTCCATTTGCATTTTTCTAGAGTGAGTTACACCTATTTTACTACTACAAGGTCAGATTTAAAGTTTCAGTCTTAGGCTCTACTTTAAAAATTTATATCTTGAGCTAGAAAACTCCGTTTTGGGTGATTCTTTTTGGAGAGTGTTTTATGATGCGTCTAGTTTATGGTAAAAATATTTTTATTTCAAGATACTTCATATTTTATGAGTATTAAATTTCGAAACACCTACTGCAAGAAGCTGCCAAAAATCCAGCACTTATCATTTTCATGTTTTATGTCACTTATTTTAACACAAGGATCACACAACATACTTCAAGCATCATTTGAGCATGAAAGCAACATAATATCACTTTGGAGGCAGAATGGAACAAGGGCTTTCACAAAATATTTATACAATATCCCTTTGAAACATTTTTATCAACAAACATAGGCATCCTAACCATGAGCAAGGTTAGATGTCATCATGGCTTACACAACCAAAGTGAGGGCTCCTACCTCTTGTGTAGGGTCTAAAAAAGGGTCCTTCTCTTCTTCCTTAAGCTTGAACAAGAGTCCTTGGAGTGGATGACCCTCCTTGAATCTTGGCTCTAGAACTTGAGTGCTTAAGAAAATATTTCTCACTAGAGTTAAAGATTGTAACTCTTGTGAGGGCTAGTGAAAGTTTGGACTTAGGATTTAAGTGTTTGGATGAAGTTAAGAGGATCAAGAGAAGTCTTTGAAGAACATAAGAAGAATGATAGAATAAGAAAGAAAGAACACTTAGGGAGTTTCTGAATTGAAGAGAGTTTGAGGAGTATTTATAGTGGAAAGATTAGAGAAAAAACAGAAGAAGAAAAGCACTTGGAGCATGATTTATGGAAACATGTTGGCTGAATTTTGGGATGAAAATGCTCCTTGTTTTGTGCAAACATGTTTCCATGTTTTATGCAAACACGTTTCCATGTTTTATGCAAATATGTTGGATGAAAATGCTCCATGTTTTATGCAAACATGTTTCCATGTTTTGTGCAAAGATGTTAGTGGAGATTTTCTAACCTTTAGTGCATGTATGTGATTCAGAAATGTGTATGATGTATGTGGTTAAATTATTGTGTTATCATATTAATCCAATGGCTTAGATTCATTCTTGTCTAAAGACAAGTCTAGGGATTTGTGTAAATGGCGTTGTAGTAATTTCTTTAACTAAGACAAGGATATTTTTGTAATTAGACAATGATAGTGGTATTCTTGTAATTCCATTCATAGAGTAAGGGTATCTTTGTCATTTAATAAGGCAAGGGTAGTTTGGTAATTTCCTTTACATAGCAAGGGCATTTTCGTAATTTCCACTAAGTGATGGCATTTTCGTAATTCTTTGCATTTTTCTCTAGACATACTTAAGTAGTCTGTTTGTTGTGTTTCATAATATTTGTCCAGATTCTCTTGGTTTTTTGCTATCGCTAATTAATATTTATCTTAGTTATAAATTTGGGGATGTTACATTTCTCCCCTTCTTATTAAAAATTTTGCCCTCAAAATTTGATACATGAATAGGTTCGGAAATTCTTTTGGCATATCTTCCTCGAGCTCCCATGTGTGCTCTTCCATTCCATCTTGTCCCCAGGCTACTCGGACCAGAGATACAGATTTGTTTCTCAGCTGCTTGATGCCATGATCCACGATCCTCATCGGTGATAATTCAAAAGTTAAGTCATCTTTTAATTGTATAGTTTAAACTCAAACACATGACTGGGTCCATTGATACTTACTCAATTGGGACACATGAAAAACATTGTGTAGGTTAGACAAATTTGGGGGTAATGCAATTTCGTAGGCAGAGGGACCTACCTTTTTGAGGATTTGGAAGGGTCCTAAGAATCTAGGGCTTAGCTTTTTGACTTTCATTGCACGACCTATACATGGTAGGAGTAATTCGCAAGAATATGTGTTCTCCTTCTTGAAATTGAGAGGTTTCCTTCTCTTGTCGGCATAGCTCTTACGCCTACTCTGGCGGTGTGGATTCTTTCCCTAATTCTCCTTATTTGTTTGGTTGTCTCTTCTACCAAATCAGGGCCCAAAATACTTTGCTCTCCTGGGTCACACCAACAAAGTGGTGATTGACACTTTCTACCATACAAAGCCTCATAGGGTGCCATCCCAATGCTAGTGTGGTAACTATTATTATATGCAAACTCAATCAATGGAAGCTGTTTGTCCCAACTTTTTGGTGGTCTAAGACACATGCTCTTAGCATATCCTCAAGGGTTTGAATTGTTCTTTACGATTGTCCATCGGTTTGAGGGTGATAAGCGGTGCTTAGACACAACCTTGAACCAAGCGCCTTTTGCAAAGCTCCCCAAAATCTTGAGGTGAACCTTGGATCCCTATCTGAGACAATGGTTTTGGGTACTCCATGGAGCCTTATTATCTCTTGGATGTATAGCTGAGCTAACTTTTCCAAAGGGTAATTTGCTCGAATGGGTAAAAAGTGAGCAGATTTGGCCAATCTATCCACAATTAGCCATATGGAGTCATGTCCAGGTGGCGTTCTTGGCAATCCCATCACGAAATCCATGGATATTCCTTCCCACTTCCATTCGGGATTTCGAGAGGTTGCAGATTCGGAGGGTTTTTGATGCTCTATCTTCACTTTTTGGCATACCAAACATTTTTGCACTATATTTGCTATATCTGCTTTCATCTTTGGCCACTAGAACATCGTTTTTAGGTCATGGTACATCTTGGTTATATCAGGTGTACACTAAATTGACTTTGTGGGCTTCTTCCAAAATGCTAGCTCTCAATCCTTCTTTTGCAGTACCACAGATTCTCCCTTGGTATCTCCACACTCCTTCCTTATCCTGGATAAACTCTTTCAACTTTCTGCCGACAAGGGTTAAGGTTCTAAGGAAATCCTCATCTTCCCTTTGGGCTTGAATTATTTGATCCTTAAAGCTACTGGTTACACTTAGTTGGCTTAACCGAATTTGTTCTGAAGTCCCCCTATATCCTAAGTTGAGGTTCCTAAAATCTTCTATCAGCTCATTTTCTTTCACCATGAGCCAAGCGGCATGCAAGGACTTACGACTCAAAGCGTCTGCTACCACATTTGCCTTTCCTGGGTGGTAGTTCAACCCAAAGTCATAGTCCTTGAGAAACTCCATCCAACGCCTTTGTCTCATATTGAGTTCCTTTTGGTTGAAGAGATATTTCAGTCTTTTGTGGTCAGAAAAGACTTCAAACCTTACACCATAAAGATGAGGTCTCCAGATTTTTAAGGCAAAGACAATAGCCGCTAGCTCTAAGTCATGGGTTGGGTAATTAACTTCATGGGGTTTGAGCTGTCTAGAGGCATAGGCTACTACATTCCTATTTTGTATCAAAACACATCCTAGTCCTCTTCCCGAGGCATCACAATACACCTCAAATTTTTCTTTTGGGTCAGGTAGGATTAGGACAGGGGTAGTGGTCAACTTCTTCTTTAGTTCTTGGAAACTTTCTTCACATTCTGGGCTCCATATAAAAGCTGAATTCTTCCTTGTTAGCTTGGTGAGGGGTAAGGTAATTTGGGAAAAACCTCTAATGAACCTTCGGTAGTAACCGGCTAGCCCTAGAAAACTCCTAATCTCCTTCACAGTGGTAGGGGTTTCCCATTGTTGCACCGCTTCTATCTTACTTGGGTCTACTGCTATTCCCTCATGTGACACTACATGACCTAAGAACTTAACTTCCTTCATCCAAAATTCACACTTGGACAACTTTGCATAAAGTTTCTTGTTCCTCAACACCTCCAACACCACTCGTAAGTGTTCTTCGTGCTCTTCTTGAGTTCTAGAGTAAACTAGAATGTCATCGATGAACACTATTACAAACTTGTCCAAGTATGGTCTAAATATCCTATTCATGTAGTCCATAAACACTGCCGGTGCATTGGTTAACCCAAACGACATCACATTAAACTCATAATGTCCATATCTAGTCCTAAAGGCTGTCTTTGGTATGTCCTCCTCCTTCACTCGAATCTGGTGGTATCCTGATCGCAGATCTATCTTGGAAAACACTTGGGCTCCTCTTAATTGGTCCATGAGGTCATCTATTCTAGGCAAAGGGTATTTATTCTTTATGGTCACTTGGTTTAGCTGCCTATAATCCACACATAACCGCAAGCTCCCATCCTTCTTCTTGACAAATAGCACTGGAGCTCCCCATGGTGAAGCACTAGGCCTAATGAATTTCTTCTCTAGTAGCTCCTTTAATTGCTTCTTCAATTCTGTTAACTTAGCCAGTGGCATCCTATAAGGAGCTATAGATATGGGTCCCGTTCCTAGTACCAAATCTATAGAAAACTCAATCTCCCTTTTTGGAGGAAATTCAGGTATGTCATAAGGAAAAACATCTGAGAATTCCTTTACTACAAGGATCTTTTCTAGAGCTTGCTCCACTTCCCTCTCACTTGTCATCAGGAAAACATATCCTCGCTCTTCATTCCTACTATCCCCAATGATAATGGAGTTTAGGTATAGTCGTACCTTTCTATCAAGTTTAGAGGGATTGGGTAAAGATGGTTTGGGAAGAAATACTAGTGACTTATTTGCACAATGTAGTAACACACGGTTAGCCGAAAGCCAATCCATGCCCAAGATTACATCAAAACTAGACAAGGGTAGACAAACTAAATCATGATGAAAAATCCTATCGCCTACCTCAAATTCACAATTTAGGCAGGCTTGATCAGTTCTAACAATATTTATAGTGGGTGTAGAGACAACTAAGATGATTTTTAAGTCAGATATATACAACCTCAACTTATTAGCACAATCATATGAAATGAATGAATGTGTTGCGCCAGAATCAAACAATACAATTAAGGGTTTTCCATTAATTATACACTTACCTTGAATCGGATCATCGATTAAAGGGCATCTCGTGATGATAGCAAACACACGTCCCTGTGCCTTAGGCTTGGGTGTAAAGGGTGATTGAACTGTGGGCACTCTCTAGAATAGTGTCCTGCCTGTCCACACCGATAACAAACATTTTTACCAAATCTGCATTCCCCTCCATGTATCTTCCCACAAGTGGCACAAGGGGGTCTAGTCATAGGTTCAGGGACTGACCATCCTAGGTCGATTAACAGCTTGTGTCCTAGGTTGGCTCATTGTAAGGCGTTGGGGCTGTTTCCCTTTAAATCCACCTCCTTGGTAGGGTTTCTTGTAAGGAGGTGGGAACCCTCGGTGACCTTGTTGAGCAGACCTCTTCCTATTCTCTTCAACTCGGTGGGCAACTAGCTGGTGATTGCAACTCTCAGCCACTTGGCTTTTTCTGACTAAAGATGCATAGTCAGTGACCTCCAGTGGAGCCACAGATGCCAAAATGTCTGGCCTCAAACCACTCTCATATTTCATGCATTTCCAAGCCTCGTTGGGATCCCTTTGGTAGCTAGTTGAGTGTTTGATCAGTTCTTCAAACTTAGCTGTGTACTCAGCCACACTTCGATTTCCACTGTGTCGACCGAAATTCTACTTCCTTTGCCTTCTTAACCGGATCTGGAAAATATTTCTTATGGAACGTAGCATAGAAAACCTCCCACGTAATCTGTATGTCAGCACTTTCGAGCAAGCCCTTTGCACCCTTCCACCACGCGGCAGCCTCTCCTTTCAGCATATAAGTAGAGAATGCCACCTTTTGTTCATCAGAGCATTCTACCACTGAGAAAACCTTCTCCATCTCTTGAATCCATCCGTCAGCTATTTCGGGGTTAGTTGTCCCTTTGAATTCTGGAGGTCCAGCCCTCTTGAATTCTGAGAATTTTCCATGTTCTTGGTTCCCAACTGATTCCTCTGACATCCTATTCATCTGCTCCATCATCACTGTTGCTTGTGCTTGCATAGCCCTAGCCATCTCCTGGAGTGCATTTGCCAGTTCATCACGATTACCTCCACCGCGTGCCCCATACGTACGTCTGTTTGCTGCCATTAGTTCCTAGACACACCAAACAACAGTCATCGAGTTGATCAGGCTCAATACTATAGCTAAGCATGGTAGCAACTATGGCAGTATCACAAGACGATCATGCATTTCTAAATCCTATATCCCATCATACAGATAAGATTAATAGCATGATATCATAGACAGAAGCATAGTCAGTCCATTCCTCAGGCTTAAATAGGATGAACTGCTCTGATACCATAATGTAACACCCTAATAGAACCCCACTATGCTTAAATTCACATTTGGATTCTATTAGTTGTCACTTATGCCTTGCATTTATTTTCTTTTGAAATTAACTTAGAAAAATAGTGGAAGTTTTTTTTTAAAAAATAAATTAATTGTTTGAAAACTTAAGCACTGAATTTAGAAGTGAAATACATAGCGCTTTTATAGATAATAATCAAGTTACATTGCGCACTTAATTAAATAAGCGGAATAAGAGACTAAGTGTAGAACTATTATCACATAAAATGGAATATAATCACTTAATACATAAGTCACAACAGGGCATATATCATGCTGATAAGTTATTACAAATAACAATATAAGTTCTACTATTACTAATTGTTTCTCACAAACTATAATGTAACTAAAGCTCGGAATGCTCCTACTTCAAAGGTTTGAAATCTTCACGTGCTACCTCCTTCCTCGATTCTGACCGTTGCTTTAGGTGGACACGTCTATCTGCAGTAACGACAACGGAAAATAAACATAGGAGTGACAAATACATGATTTCTCAATAGGAGTTCCTACTTGTACTAAAAGTGTCATCGTTGTCGTCCCAATCACTTCAGGTTTATTATAAAAAGGTGAACAGGTAAGGATTCAATTATCAAACTTTCACAAACGTGATTAGCCGAAGTGCAGTTACTTTTAAACTAATCTTGAACATTAGCGAAATATCCATTCAAGATTTCATCAAGCATACATATAAGCATATCATGTAAAACCACTAATAAGCAATAATCATTTAGGAGCTGCATTCATTTCATGATTACTCATCCTCAACATTCACTTGTTTAGTGATCAACATATTTCTTAATTACTCACGGGATGAATGCATCAATGCCTTAGACCACCCTAAAAGCGTAATGAGCTCATACCATGGTCGTCGCCATAACCTTTTTGGTTTTCATTCCGTTGCTGTGATCTCAACGGCTTAGGGGGTTAAGCCGTGAGTTTAGCTCAAGTCCACTTTTCCAGACTTTCATTGCTACTTTTTCAAACTTTACTTTTATTATTTCTTTTGAAAATGAATGTATGCATATTATCATGTAATCACAATAAATCCTAGGCAATCAATCATTCATCCTCATCATTTCATAATTCATCACCATACATTCACATTACTATAAATCACTTCATAAAACATGGACAATATCATGTAAATCTCATAGTAAACACTTCCGTAGATGATTCATATTAACCAACCAAAGTTATCAAGTTGAGTTCCTAGTGTTCGTAAGAGGTAATGGATGTCTTAGTATTATGTAACACCCTAATTTTTAACCTAACTTTCTAGAACACATTAGGTTAAACATTAGGCTATTACTTCATAGTCTCATCCTTTTCTTAAAATACTAAAGGAAAATTACGAGTAAATTTTTTTTTAAAAAAAAACACACAACAAAGTGAGAGCCACGTTCTTAGTCTAATCGAATAATAGGAATATAAAGCACGCTTAACACTCATAGAGAAACATAGAAATGGAAACATATAACAACTGAGCATAAATCATCACAACAAGAGAAACGTTTCATTAATAACATAACTTAGAATACATAAGTAGTCATACCCTCATTGGGACGGGCAGAGCTTGTAATACAGCAGAAAGGAAGTACAATAGAAACAGAGAAACATAAAGTAAACCATCACTACCCGAGTGCACCTATAGTGAATAACCTCAAAACAAAAGCAGGTTTATCCAGTCTACATGTGAGTGTGTGCACTAAGCTTCCCCTAAAACATATGCTACTAGAACCCGGGAAATGGAGTGTAATCGATCCAAGAAGCATAAAGGCGGCGAGGAGTGGGCATACGTGTAGACTGCGTGAGCTCCTAGTTAGGGGCGCCTCTCGGACGGATGTGTCAATGAAGACCACGAATGTCGCCATCGAGCCTCTGAAGATGTGACGAGCGAGAAAAAGAAGAGAAAAGAGTGAGAATCTTACTAAAGAATCTCGGTAGGAATCTCCTATTCTAGGGTTACATCGTTCACATCCTCGGGAACCTTGGGTTTATTTATAAAAGGTGTTCATGCATATGAGATTCATTATTAGGGTTTATGAAACTATTTATCCAAGGTCCATTTCTTTTAGTATGCATCTTGATGTCATGAATGCAACATGTTTAAGCATGAATGTATGGCAATACTTGAGCACATAAATCAACAAATCACAACAATCTAGATTCATACAAGTGGCATAAGGGCATATTACAACTCTTACTTTTCTCATACTTATGTGACTTAAAAGCATCATATCTCTTTTGTTCTTTTTCTCAAAAACCACCCTCTTAAAACATATCCACCTATTTCCAACCGATACACCGCCCCGGCGATTTTTATCATAACCTCCTATCTCCGTCTCACCTAATCGCCTAGGAATGAGCTCAATCCTAACTAGTCGCCACTAGATTTAATATGGGGTAAAATGAGGGGTAACATAAACATATTTCATTCTTTGAAACGTTCTCCCTCGAGTGCACAATAATTGTCCGCTTTGGTAAGGCTGCATCTGCACATACCCTCACGGATTTGCCTCCTCCTCACCGTAGCAGGAGAAATGCGTCTCAATGCTTGTCACATAAAAATATCCCAGGGATGCTCGGCCGAACCAGTGTCACCCAGGGTTTTCAACTCATATGGTACTTTAAAACATTTTTCAACCCTTTTAGGTTTGATAGAAATTCGACATAACGGCAATTTGTTAAACTGAATTTCCTTCAAACCAAAATTCATGCCACAAGCTAATCACACAACTTAACATCTCAATAATAATTTCCTCACGTATCATCAATAAAACATTTTAGGGTTCATGCATCATCAAGCATATTCTTCTAATACATCATTCTCACATAGATAAACATCATAACATATATTTCAAACTCATCATTCTTACATAGATTATAGCATATATTCCAAACTCATCATAGCATATATTTTAAACACATCATACTCATATAGATAAAGCTCATGTATCATATATCATACTTGCATAAAATTAAGCATCATAAAAACTCAAGACTTCTTAATGTCTTATGCATCGACCCTTAAGGTCCTTAACTCACAATCTAAGTTATAAATCATCAAAACCTAGTCTCTTGGGAACCTATGAGGTTATAACTAAGTATTTCTCACCTCACACTATGGTCAAGAAGACCTCAAGGATGCAGAATTTAAAATCCCAACTTTACGGGTACCTAGGAGTCACAACAATGACTCTTTCTAAGTCCAGTTCGTTCCTAAAGCATCAAGATTAAGCCCTAAACCAATTATGAGTCATTCCTACACATTTAAACTAATTTAGAACCATGATTATCATTTCTAAACCTTGCTGGACAGAATCCAGAAAATTCCATCATTAAGGGATCTAAAATTCTCAAATTAATTCTTTTCTAGTTCTTAACTTATCCTATCTTTCACATATGAGTCTTAACATTATTTTTACTCAAACATAAGCATCTTATCATTATTAACACAGCTCATACAGTGGCCAAACATAGCAAGGCAGAACCGAAACAAACATCTCCATAAAAGACATGAAACACAATTTCTAAAGCACATACAATACTAGTTTCTCTTGGAACCTTTTTCAACTTTCAAAACTCATTTATGGACACTTTTATCACCTATAATCATAAAAATACTTAAGAGGGTAATAGCTAAATCATTTTTATCTCAAGAGGTCCTAAATTCATAAAACTTAGTTCTACATATTTCTTATACTTACATAAGCTTAGAAAAATTATAAAACATAGTTTTCAATACTTGGAAACACCAAAACCTCTTAGGGCCGAAATAGGGACCAAAAGCAATAAATATTTTTAGACCTTTGTTGAGACAACAATGGGCAAGTCTTTGAGCTCTAGGTTCATTAAAGTGATAACATAAAAATAAACATGCTCATGCACTTGTTTTTAGTTTTTGCTAGAAAGTAAAGTGAGAGCATAAAATAAATATGTGATGCATTATATTATTATCTTTGATATTTAGGTGAGAACTTGAAACATAAACATGATAATGCATAGCTTGAAATATAAACATGATAATGCAAGCTCCTTTATTACCTTGATACTTAGTGATAACAAAGAAAGTAAACATGATGTGCAAAGCATAAAATAAATATGGTATGCATTATATTATTATCTTTGATATTTAGGTGAGAACTTGAAACATAAACATGATAATGCATAGCTTGAAATATAAACATGATAATGCAAGCTCCTTTATTACCTTGATACTTAGTGATAACAAAGAAAGTAAACATGATGTGCAAAGCATAAAATAAATATGGTATGCATTATATTATTATCTTTGATATTTAGGTGAGAACTTGAAACATAAACATGATAATGCAAGTTCCTTTATTACCTTGGTACTTAGTGATAGCAAAGAAAGTAAACATGATATGCAAAGCATAAAATAAACATGATGCAAGGTTCATTTTAAGGTGATCTAAAGCTCATCCAAGACTTTAACAACATAATAACCCAACACATATCTCATTACAAAGAGAGCTTTAGAGTTCTTGAACTAAGTTCTCAAAGGAATTATGAGGTTCTTGAACATCATCATCAAGCTCAAAGAAAGCAAAACTTTTTGAACAAATAAAACTTCAAAGATAAAAAAGGAAAATGGTAACCGAAATGTTAAAGAAAGGAACAAAGAAACCGAAATCATAATAGCAAGAAAAGTAAAGGTATTCTTGAGTAAAAATCATTTTTGAGTTAGAAAATAATGTTGGAACTCAAAGAAAATAAAACCTCAAGCTCTAGAGTTTCCTTTGAGATGAACACATAGTCATTATCTAGGAGTCCTCATCATTGAGCTATCATGTACTCATCAAGGCCAAGAGGCCGAAAATACAAGAAAAGGAAACCAATGAAAGTTTCAAAAAGAAAACCCAAGAGAAAGCTAGAAAGAACTCATTTTCAAGAAGACAAAGTTTAGAAAACACTCCTACCTAGAGTGAAGACAAAAAGCTTGGACTTGAAGATGAAAATGATCTGAGCAACACCTCCTAGGATGGTGATGATGATTCGGCCTTGATGAAAGAAAAAGGAAGGAAATGTGTTCTTGGTGAGCTTGTGTTTGAGAATGGAAGTTTAGGTGTTTGTATGATGATCCAAGGTGGTGGGGTGGTGTTTCAAGGTTGTGTGATGATGTTTCAAAAGGAAAAAGAAGAAGATGAAGAAGAAGAATGCTCTTGAGATTTGAGAGAAAAAGGAAGAACTTAGAGAAAAACTAAAAAACTAAACTTAGCAAATGAACAAAGTGTAGCAAAGGTTCATCTAGGCATGGTATTTATAGAGAAGAATAAGAGTGAATGAGTGGAGGAGAATGAATCCTCATGGAACATGAGGTGAGGCATGTGTGGAGGAGAATGAATCCTCATGGAGCATGAGGTCTCCTCATGGAACATGAGGTGAGGCATGTGTGGAGGAGAATGAATCCTCATGAAACATGAGGTGAGAGAATTGCACTTTGATGACATGGCTTCAACCATAGTCTTTGGAGTGTGAAATAAAATTAAATTGTGATAAAATGGATGTTGAATTTCGTGCAGGTCTGATGCAGCAAGGGAGGAGGGAGTTTTGGTCATGTAATAGTGTGTTAGTGATGTGTTTAGGGGTGTATTAGCTTAGGTGTAAGGTTAGGAGTCATTAAGCATAAGTTTAGGTGACTAAGAATGTGATTAGGAACCTTTATGACATGATTAAGGAGTACTCATACATATTTAGGAGATTTTAAATTCATTTTATGAATAAAACAATGTAGACAAAATTCCATAATTTAAGGAATTGGAGAGAAAACACTATTCAAGATTCCATGACTAGAAATCTTGAATTTAAAATAAGATTTTAAGTGGTAATTAAGCACTTTTAGGTTCTAATCAACTTTAATAAATTATTTTGACTCAAGATTAATTATGGAAATTAATTAATCTTCGATTAGAGCCTAATATTGCTTAGGTTTGCTTAATCACGCGATTAAGCGTAAAACACTGAAACTAGGGGTAAAATCGTAATTTTGCACTAATTTTGGCCGGGACCTCCATAATTAAAACTGAGGTCGTAGAATACATAAAAACACCTTTTAAAACCATCTGGAGAAGTTTCGGGTTCATCCGGCACTTGCAAATAGGTAAAACACCGCAGGGGCGTTTTGGTCATTTTGACCCGAAAACTCAAAAAATGAGATTTTCGATTCCGGAAAGGTACACAGGTCATCTAATCCCCTTCCAACATTGAGTTTGCCCTTCGAGTACTGGCAGATCGGCTTTCCTCGAATTCTGGGCCGAAAATGACCTCAGGGGCATTTCGGTCATTTTCACTCTAGCAGAAAATCGGGGCGTTACATTACTCCCCTCCTTAAAAAGAATTTCGTCCTCGAAATTCGTTACCTTAGAAAAGCTCTGGATACTTCGTCCTCATTTCTGACTCCAGCTCCCATGTATACTCTTCTGTCTTGTCTCGTCCCACGCCACTTTCACCAAAGGAGCAGGACTTGTTCCTTAACCGCTGACCCGTGATCCACGATCCTCGTAGGAGGTACATTGAAAGTGAGGTCCAATCTTAACTGTACATGCTCTGGTTCTAGGACATGACTAGGGTCGGACTCATATTTACGCAATTGAGAGACGTGAAAGACATCATGAAGATTTGACAGATTGGGTGGCAGGGCTATTTTGTAGGCTACAGATCCGATTCTCTGAAGAATTTCAAAAGGGCCGAGAAATCGGGGACTCAACTTTTTGACTTTCATGGCTCTTCCTATTCCTGTAGTGGGAGTGATTCTTAGAAATACATGTTCTCCTTCTTGGAACTCCAAGGGCTTACGCCTTTTGTCCGCATAGCTCTTTTGCCGACTTTGAGCGGTTAGGATTCTATCCTTAATCCTTTTGATTTGCTCCGTCGTTTCCCTCACTATATCAGGTCCTAAGACACTTTGTTCTCCGGGTTCATACCAACACAAGGGTGATTGGCACTTTCTTCCATACAATGCTTCGTACGGTGCCATACCGATACTTGCGTGATGTAACATCCCCAAATTTATAACTAAGATAAATATTAATTAACGATAGCAAAACCAAGAGAATCGGGACAAATGTTATGAAACACAACAAATAGTCTACTTAAGTATGTCTAGAGAAAAATGCAAAGAATTACGAAAATGCCATCACTTAGTGGAAATTATGAAAATGACCTTGCTATGTAAAGGAAATTACCAAACTACCCTTGCCTTATTAAATGACAAAGATACCCTTACTCTATGAATGGAATTACAAGAATACCACTATCATTGTCTAATTACAAAAATATCCACTAACATCTTTGCACAAAACATGGAAACATGTTTGCATAAAACATGGAAAGATGTTTGCATAAAACATGGAGCATTTTCATCCAACATGTTTGCACAAAACATGGAAACGTGTTTGCACAAAATATGGAAACGTGTTTGCACAAAACAAGGAGCATTTTCATCCCAAAATTCAGCCAACATGTTTCCATAAATCATGCTCCAAGTGCTTTCCTTCTTCTGTTTTTTCTCTAATCTTTCCACTATAAATACTCCTCAAACTCTCTTCAATTCAGAAACTCCCTAAGTGTTCTTTCTTTCTTATTCTATCATTCTTCTTATGTTCTTCAAAAACTTCTCTTGATCCTCTAAACTTCATCCAAACACTTAAATCCTAAGTCCAAACTTTCACTAGCCCTCACAAGAGTTACAATCTTTAACTCTAGTGAGAAATATTTTCTTAAGCATTCAAGTTCTAGAGCCAAGATTCAAGGAGGGTCATCCACTCCAAAGACTCTTGTTCGAAGCTTAAGGAAGAAGAGAAGGACCCTTTTTAGACCCTACACAAGAGGTAGGAGCTTCATCTTTAATTGTTCAAGTATTGTTGGCTTCTAACCTTGATAGAATGCCTCAAGTTTGAGTTATTGTCAAAAGTTTTAAATGATTATTTGAAAAATATATTTTTAGAAATATGACATGTTCTATTTTGTTATGAGTACCCTTATGATGTTATCAAACTCAAATATAACTTGAAAAGATTGTATGTGAAACCTGATTTAATAAAGGTAACTTGAGACATGAAAATGGTAGGTGCTGGAATTTCTAGTTGTTTCTGGCAGCAGGTACTTCGAAAGCTACTGTTCATAAATATCAAGTATCTCGAAATTAAAATAATTTTACTATAAACTAGACTCATTATAGAACACTCTCCAAAAAGAATCACCCAAAACGGAGTTTTCTAGCTCAAGATATAAATTTTTAAAGTAGAGCCTAAGACTGAAACTTTAAATCTGATCTTGTAGTAGTAAAATAGGTGTAACTCACTCTAGAAAAATGCAAATGGACTGATTTCAACTTTGTTGGAGAGCTAACACATATAGGAATACACCCATGTATGTTATGTATAAAGCTTTGTACCACGTAAATACAGAATGAGAAATAAATTTCGGGATAGTGTACTGTGAAAGTGCAGTTTGGAAAGGTTCTGGCTAAGGAAAGACTTGGTATTTAAGCATGTCCATTGTGACCCACCTCTCTTTCCTGGGAACCCTCCTATGCATGGTTTACAATGGATTTACACTATTCCAAAGATGTAAATGCTAAAATTTGATGAGTTAGGAATTTGGAACTACCTTTACTAAGCTGAGATAACAAGTATACAGAGAATTATAAACTTTCTTCTAAAAGATGTCAAAACTATAAATAAAAGAATCAAGTCTTGTAAAAAGATAATTTTAAGAATTTAAGTAGAATAATAATCTTCAAGAGTTATACGAAAACCATAATAAGAATATATAAAGAACCTATCCTAATATTTTGAAATGCATTAATGTATTAATGGAATTCTAAGAGCACAAAGAACACTAAGAGAAAAAGATAATACTAAGACATCCATTACCTCTTAGGAACACTAGGAACTCAACTTGATAACTTTGGTTGCTTAAAATGAATCATTTATGAAAATGTTTACTATGAGATTTACATGATATTATCCATGTTTCATGAAGTGAATTATAGTAAAGTGAATGTATGGTGATGAGTTATGAAATGATGAAGATGAATGATTGATTGCCCATGATTTATTGTGATTACATGATGATATGCATACATTCATTTTCAAAGGAAATAATAAAAGTAAAGTTTGAAAAAGTAGCAATGAAAGTCTGGAAAAGTGGACTTGAGCTAAACTCACGGCTTAACCCCCTAAACCGTTGAGATCACGGCAACGGAATGAACACCAAAAAGGTTATGGCGACGGCCATGGTATGAGCTCATTACCCTTTTAGGGTGGTCTAAGGCATTGATGCATTCATCCTGTGAGTAATTAAGAAATATGTTGATGAAATAAATGAAAGATGATGATCACTAAACAAGTTAATGTTGAGGATGAGTAATCATGAAATGCATGCAGCTCCTAAATGATTACTGCTTATTAGTGGTTTTACATGATATGCTTATATGTATGCTTGATGAAATCTTGAATGAATATTTACGCTAATGTTCAAGATTAGTTTAAAAGTAACTGCACTTGACTAATCACGTTTGTGAAAGTTTGATAATTGTATCCTTTTCTGTTCACCTTTTTATAATAAACCCGTAGTGACTGGGACGACAACGATGACACTTTTAGTACAAGTAGGAACTCCTACTGAGAAATCATGTATTTCTCACTCCTATGTTTATTTTCCGTTGTCGTTACCAGAGAGGCAGGCGTGTCCACCTAAAGCAACGAGGCCGTAGGCGAGGAAGGAGGTAGCACGTGAAGATTTCAAACCGTTCAAGTAGGAGCATTCCGAGCTTTAGTTACATTATAGTTTGTGAGAAACAATTAGTAATAGTAGAACTTATATTGTTATTTGTAATAACTTATCAGTATGATATATGCCCTATTGTGACTTATGTATTAAGTGATTATATTCCAGTTTATGTGATAATTGTTCTACACTTAATCTTTTATTCCGCTTATTTAATTAAGTGCGCAATGTAACTTGATTATTATCTATAAAAGCGCTATGTATTTCACTTCTCGTTACAGGCTTAAGTTTTCAAAAAAATTAATTTATTTAAAGAAAAAAAAAACTTCCATTATTTTTCTAAGTTAATTTCAAAAGAAAATTAATACAAGGCATAAGTGACAACTAATAGAATCCAAATGTGAACTTAAGCACAGTGGGGTTCTATTAGGGTGTTACACGTGATAACTGTTGTTATACGCAAATTCGATTAATGGCATGTACTTATCCCAACTTCCTTTCTGGTCTAAGACACAGGCTCTCAGCATATCCTCCAGGGTTTGGATGGTTTTTTCCGATTGGCCATCCGTCTGAGGGTGGTAAGCAGTGCTCAAGCACAGCTTTGAACCAAATGCCTTTTGAAAGGCTCCCCAAAAACGTGACGTAAACCGCGGATCTCTATCCGAGATTATCGTCGACGGCACTCCATGCAACCTTACTATCTCTTGGATGTAAAGCTGAGCCAATTTATCCAATGAGTACGTGAATCGAATAGGTAGAAAGTGAGCCGACTTGGTCAGTCGATCCACTATCACCCATACAGCATCATGGCCAGCTTGGGTCTTTGGCAATCCTGTCACGAAGTCCATCGATATACTCTCCCACTTCCACTCAGGGATTGACAAGGGTTGCAACATGCCAGAAGGTTTTTGGTGTTCGATCTTAACCTTTTGGCAGACCAAACACTTACTTACCCCGCCACCACATCCTTCTTTAGTCCCCACCAAAACATCCTCTTTAAGTCCTGATACATCTTGGTAGCACCAGGATGAATGGCAAAGTGACTCTTATGAGCCTCCTCCAAGATTTTCTCTCGGAGGTCGCCATCTTGGGGCACGCAGATTCGTCCCTCAAACCTCCACATCCGGTCAGGGCCTTGCTCAAAACCCTTCAATTTACCGGCCTTAACTGCCTCTATTGTCTCCATAAAGTCCTCATTTTCTCTTTGGGCAAGCATGATCCTTTGCTTAAACCCATTGGTCACCGTGAGATGACTCATCACGATGCCATTCTCAGTCACATACATCCCCAGATTCATATTCCTAAACTGTTCTATTAACCCAACTTCATTAACCATCATACTTGACAAACATAACGATTTTCGACTTAAGGCGTCGGCGACTACATTAGCCTTGCCGGGGTGGTAACTTAAGCCGAAATCATAGTCCTTGAGGAATTCCATCCATCTCCTCTGCCTCATGTTTAACTCCTTTTGATCAAAGAGATGCTTGAGACTCTTATGATCGGAGAACACTTCAAACCTTACACCATACAAATGGTGTCTCCACATCTTGAGGGCAAACACGATGGCTGCTAACTCTAGGTCATGGGTGGGGTAGGTTACCTCGTGGGGCTTGAGTTGTCTGGATGCATAGGCTACCACTTGCCTATTCTGCATCAACACACAACCTAAACCCTTGCCAGAAGCATCACAATATACCTCAAAGGGTACATTGGGGTCGGGTAAAACCAAAACCGGGGTTGAGGTGAGCTTTTCCTTAAGCTCTAGGAAACTCTTTTCACATTCGGTGTCCCACTCAAACGGGGTATTCTTCCTAGTGAGCTTAGTTAAGGGTAGGGCTAACTGGGAAAATCCTTTGATAAACCTACAGTAATAACCAGCTAAACCCAAAAAGCTTCTAATCTCGGTTACAGAGGTTGGTCTATCCCAATTCATCACAGCTTCTATCTTACTTGGGTCGATAGCTATGCCACCTTTTGACACAACATGTCCTAAGAACTTTACTTCCTCTAACCAAAATCCACACTTAGAAAGCTTTATGCACAACTTCTTCACTTTTAGTACCTCTAAAACCAGCCTCAAATGACGTTCATGCTCCTCGTGGGTTTTCGAATAGATGAGAATATCATCTATGAACACAATCACAAATTGATCTAAATAAGGTCGAAAGATCCTATTCATGTAATCCATAAAAATCAAGGAGCATTCGTCAAACCGAAAGACATCACATTGAACTCAAAGTGTCCATACCGAGTTCGAAAGGCGGTTTTAGGAATGTCCGAATCTCTAACCCTAATCTGATGGTAACCAGACCTCAAATCGATCTTAGAAAACACTACTGCTCCTTTCAACTGGTCCATAAGATCATCAATCCTAGGCAATGGGTACTTATTCTTTATGGTCACTTGGTTCAACTGCCTATAATCTATACACATCCTCATACTTCCATCCTTCTTCTTCACAAATAAGACCGAAGCACCCCAAGGTGAAGCACTCGGCCTTATAAAACTTTTCTCCAACAGTTCCTCCAACTGGGTTTTTAGTTCTGCTAGCTCCATGGGTGACATCCTATATGGGGCAATAGAGATTGGTCTTGTTCAGGGAACCAATTCTATGGAGAACTCAACTTCTCTTTCGGGAGGGAATTAGGGTATCTCATCCAGGAATACTTCGGGATAGTCTCTCACCACAGGTATCTCACCTAGGTTTTGCTCAAAGTCTACATCGCTAGCGGCTAGGAGAACATATCCCATCGTTTTCTCCCCACTACAGAAGACCACTACGAGTTTAGGTACAACCTAATGGGTCGAGTGATGTTTTCGGGAGGAGAAGGAAAAACTACGGTTTGGGTTCCACAGTCTAGTAACACCTTTGTTGGCGTGAAGCCAATCCATGCCTAAGATAATTCCTATGTCTTTCAAGGGTAAACAAATTAAATCTATGTTAAAGGACCTATTTTCTACAACAAGATGACAGTTTAAACAATAGTGACAAGTATTAATAGGACGATTGGTAGGAGTAGAAACAATAAGATCAAAAGGAAGTTTAGAGACTCTCAGATTTAAGGACTCGACACTAGCAAGTGATATAAAAGAATGAGTAGCACCAGAGTCATATAGTACAGTTAAGGGTTTACCATTTACTTTGCACATACCTTGAATGAGATCGTTGGATTTCAGGCGTCTTCCGCGTTGAGGGTGAAGACTCTTCCTTAGTGTTGTGGTCGGGGGTTCTGGTTCGGTGTCCCTCTGCTAGTGCAGTCCTTCGCATAGTGGCCAGGCTTGCCACACTTGAAACACGCTGCTCGACCAGGCTAGGCGGCGGTTCCGTGATTCTCCCCGCACTTGGGACGGAACATCCATAGGTGCGGCTCCGGGGTAAGCAGCAGGGGTTCCTTGTGGCGCCTTGTTCTTGGCCCCACTGGACCCTCCTTGGTTAAACCGAGGACCGCCCGGCCCTCGTTGTTGGTTGTTGTTGAAGTTCCTCTGACCGTTATGTTGAAAAGATGGTCGTGCTTGAGGTCTAGTTCTTTGAGGAATGGTGGTCGTTGTTGTTGTTGATGTGTTGGTTGTTGCCTGAACCAGTTGCTCTGGTAGGGGTTGTAGTGGTTCCTTGGTAGCGTGGCTTGAACCTTGGGGCTTGAGGTCCTAGCCCAATGGCTCGTTCTGCCCTTGAAGCATTGATCTTCTTCCGGCCTTCTTCCATGATGCGACACTTGTTGACTAGGGTTGGAAAGTCCCTAATCTCCATGTGTGCTACTGCGTAATTCAACTCCGTAGTCAACCCCGCCTCGTACTTGACGCACTTCCATACTTCATCTGGATTCCCTTGAAACACTCGTGAGAACTTGATTAGCTCCTCGAACTTTGCCGTGTACTGGGCGACAGAAGACCCACCCTGGGTCAGTTGCATGAATTCGATGTCCTTTGCATTCCTCACAGACTCCGGAAAATACTTCTCGTAGAAGTAGGTCTTGAACAGTTCCCAGTCAATGACGTTCCCAGCAGCTTCTAGCAGTCTTCGGGTGCCGGTCCACCAGAACTCGGCGTCAGATTTCAGCATGAAGGCAGCAAAAGTAACCTTTTGTTCCTCTGAGCAGGCAACCACGGAGTAGATCTTCTCCATATCCTTGATCCACTCGTCAGCCTTGTCGGGATCCAGGGCCCCTCTGAACACTGGTGGATTCGCCTTGCGGAACTCACCGAAGCGGGCTTGCTCGATTGCTTCAGCAGCAGGGGGAACAGGAGCGGCAGGCGCTTGTTGATTTATCCTTTCGAACATACGTTCCATGGCTCGGGCCATGTCACGAACAGCAGCAGCAGTCGCATTGTCTTGATTATCTCCGGCCGTAGCCCTAAATTTGTCGTCAGCGGTGGCATTGGTTCCTAAACACATCAAACGAGCAAACACCGAGTTGATCAGGCCCAACATTCCATGTGAAATGAGCTAGTTACCATGGCACACGCAGCAACAGCGGTCATGTATGCCTATCCTATAGCTTATCCCTAGCAAGCTTTAACACATGACATAACTATCGTATTATGCTCATAAAGCATAGTCAGTCCAATCCTCAGGCTCCATGAGAATCGAACTGCTCTGATACCATAATGTAACACCCTAATTTTTAACCCAACTTTCTAGAACACATTAGGTTAAACATTAGGCTATTACTTCATAGTCTCATCCTTTTCTTAAAATACTAAAGGAAAATTACGAGTAAATTTTTTTAAAAAAAAAACACACAACAAAGTGAGAGCCACGTTCTTAGTCTAATCGAATAATAGGAATATAAAGCACGCTTAACACTCATAGAGAAACATAGAAATGGAAACATATAACAACTGAGCATAAATCATCACAACAAGAGAAACGTTTCATTAATAACATAACTTAGAATACATAAGTAGTCATACCCTCATTGGGACGGGCAGAGCTTGTAATACAGTAGAAAGGAAGTACAATAGAAACAGAGAAACATAAACCATCACTACCCGAGTGCACCTATAGTGAATAACCTCAAAACAAAAGCAGGTTTATCCAGTCTACATGTGAGTGTGTGCACTAAGCCTCCCCTAAAACATCTGCTACTAGAACCCGGGAAATGGAGTGTAATCGATCCAAGAACGCAAGGCGGCGGGAGTGGGCATACGTGTAGGCGAGCGTGAGCTCCTCGTTAGGCGCCTCTCGGACGGATGTGTCAATGAAGACCACGAATGTCGCCATCAGTCTCTCAAGATGTGACTAAGCGAGAAAAAGAAGAGAAAAGAGTGAGAATCTTACTAAAGAATCTCGAGGGAATCTCCTATTCTAGGGTTACATCGTTCACATCCTCAGGAACCTTGGGTTTATTTATAAAAGGTGTTCATGCATATGAGATTCATTATTAGGGTTTATGAAACTATTTATCCAAGGTCCATTTCTTTTAGTATGCATCTTGATGTCATGAATGCAACATGTTTAAGCATGAATGTATGGCAATACTTGAGCACATAAATCAACAAATCACAACAATCTAGATTCATGCAAGTGGCATAAGGGCATATTACAACTCTTACTTTTCTCATACTTATGTGACTTAAAAGCATCATATCTCTTTTGTTCTTTTTCTCAAAAACCACCCTCTTAAAACATATCCACCTATTTCCAACCGATACACCGCTTGGCGATTTTTATCATAACCTCCTATCTCCGTCTCACCTAATCGCCTAGGAATGAGCTCAATCCTAACTAGTCGCCACTAGATTTAATATGGGGTAAAATAAGGGGGTAACATAAACATATTTCATTCTTTGAAACGTTCTACTGGCCTCGAGTGCACAGTAATTGTCCGCTTTGGTAAGGCTGCATCTGCACATACCCTCACGGATTTGCCTCCTCCTCACCGTAGCAGGAGAAGTACGTCTCAATGCTTGTCACATAAAAATATCCTGGGGATGCTCGGCCGAACCAGTGTCACCCAGGGTTTTCAACTCATATGGTACTTTAAAACATTTTTCAACCCTTTTAGGTTTGATAGAAATTCGACAGCATAACGGCTGTTAAACTGAATTTCCTTCAAACCAAAATTCATGCCACAAGCTAATCACACAACTTAACATCTCAATAATAATTTCCTCATTATCATCAATAAAACATTTTAGGGTTCATGCATCATCAAGCATATTCTTCTAATACATCATTCTCACATAGATAAACATCATAACATATATTTCAAACTCATCATTCTTACATAGATTATAGCATATATTCCAAACTCATCATAGCATATATTTTAAACACATCATACTCATATAGATAAAGCTCATGTATCATATATCATACTTGCATAAAATTAAGCATCATAAAAACTCAAGACTTCTTAATGTCTTATGCATCGACCCTTAAGGTCCTTAACTCACAATCTAAGTTATAAATCATCAAAACCTAGTCTCTTGGGAACCTATGAGGTTATAACTAAATATTTCTCACCTCACACTATGGTCAAGAACATCTCTAGACCTCAAGGATGCAGAATTTAAAATCCCAACTTTACGGGTACCTAGGAGTCACAACAATGACTCTTTCTAAGTCCAGTTTGTTCCTAAAGCATCAAGATTAAGCCCTAAACCAATTATGAGTCATTCCTACACATTTAAACTAATTTAGAACCATGATTATCATTTCTAAACCTTGCTGGACAGAATCCAGAAAATTCCATCATTAAGGGATCTAAAATTCTCAAATTAATTCTTTTCTAGTTCTTAACTTATCCTATCTTTCACATATGAGTCTTAACATTATTTTTACTCAAACATAAGCATCTTATCATTATTAACACAGCTCATACAGTGGCCAAACATAGCAAGGCAGAACCGAAACAAACATCTCCATAAAAGACATGAAACACAATTTCTAAAGCACATACAATACTAGTTTCTCTTGGAACCTTTTTCAACTTTCAAAACTCATTTATGGACACTTTTATCACCTATAATCATAAAAATACTTAAGAGGGTAATAGCTAAATCATTTTTATCTCAAGAGGTCCTAAATTCATAAAACTTAGTTCTACATATTTCTTATACTTACATAAGCTTAGAAAAATTATAAAACATAGTTTTCAATACTTGGAAACACCAAAACCTCTTAGGGCCGAAATAGGGACCAAAAGCAATAAATATTTTTAGACCTTTGTTGAGACAACAATGGGCAAGTCTTTGAGCTCTAGGTTCATTAAAGTGATAACATAAAAATAAACATGCTCATGCACTTGTTTTTAGTTTTTGCTAGAAAGTAAAGTGAGAGCATAAAATAAATATGTGATGCATTATATTATTATCTTTGATATTTAGGTGAGAACTTGAAACATAAACATGATAATGCATAGCTTGAAATATAAACATGATAATGCAAGCTCCTTTATTACCTTGATACTTAGTGATAACAAAGAAAGTAAACATGATGTGCAAAGCATAAAATAAATATGGTATGCATTATATTATTATCTTTGATATTTAGGTGAGAACTTGAAACATAAACATGATAATGCATAGCTTGAAATATAAACATGATAATGCAAGCTCCTTTATTACCTTGATACTTAGTGATAACAAAGAAAGTAAACATGATGTGCAAAGCATAAAATAAATATGGTATGCATTATATTATTATCTTTGATATTTAGGTGAGAACTTGAAACATAAACATGATAATGCAAGTTCCTTTATTACCTTGGTACTTAGTGATAGCAAAGAAAGTAAACATGATATGCAAAGCATAAAATAAACATGATGCAAGGTTCATTTTAAGGTGATCTAAAGCTCATCCAAGACTTTAACAACATAATAACCCAACACATATCTCATTACAAAGAGAGCTTTAGAGTTCTTGAACTAAGTTCTCAAAGGAATTATGAGGTTCTTGAACATCATCATCAAGCTCAAAGAAAGCAAAACTTTTTGAACAAATAAAACTTCAAAGATCAAAAAGGAAAATGGTAACCGAAATGTTAAAGAAAGGAACAAAGAAACCGAAATCATAATAGCAAGAAAAGTAAAGGTATTCTTGAGTAAAAATCATTTTTGAGTTAGAAAATAATGTTGGAACTCAAAGAAAATAAAACCTCAAGCTCTAGAGTTTCCTTTGAGATGAACACATAGTCATTATCTAGGAGTCCTCATCATTGAGCTATCATGTACTCATCAAGGCCAAGAGGCCGAAAATACAAGAAAAGGAAACCAAAGAAAGTTTCAAAAAGAAAACCCAAGAGAAAGCTAGAAAGAACTCATTTTCAAGAAGACAAAGTTTAGAAAACACTCCTACCTAGAGTGAAGACAAAAAGCTTGGACTTGAAGATGAAAATGATACTAGCAACACCTCCTAGGATGGTGATGATGATTCGGCCTTGATGAAAGAAAAAGGAAGGAAATGTGTTCTTGGTGAGCTTGTGTTTGAGAATGGAAGTTTAGGTGTTTGTATGATGATCCAAGGTGGTGGGGTGGTGTTTCAAGGTTGTGTGATGAAGTTTCAAAAGGAAAAAGAAGAAGATGAAGAAGAAGAATGCTCTTGAGATTTGAGAGAAAAAGGAAGAACTTAGAGAAAAACTAAAAAACTAAACTTAGCAAATGAA
Source organism: Dalbergia cultrata (assembly GCA_031216105.1). NCBI lineage: Eukaryota > Viridiplantae > Streptophyta > Magnoliopsida > Fabales > Fabaceae > Dalbergia > Dalbergia cultrata. Next base: position 41,776 of record JAVHNL010000053.1, read on the forward strand.
CAAAGTGTAGCAAAGGTTCATCTAGGCATGGTATTTATAGAGAAGAATAAGAGTGAATGAGTGGAGGAGAATGAATCCTCATGGAACATGAGGTGAGGCATGTGTGGAGGAGAATGAATCCTCATGGAGCATGAGGTCTCCTCATGGAACATGAGGTGAGGCATGTGTGGAGGAGAATGAATCCTCATGAAACATGAGGTGAGAGAATTGCACTTTGATGACATGGCTTCAACCATAGTCTTTGGAGTGTGAAATAAAATTAAATTGTGATAAAATGGATGTTGAATTTCAAAGTGTGTCTGATGCAGCAAGGGAGGAGGGAGTTTTGGTCATGTAATAGTGTGTTAGTGATGTGTTTAGGGGTGTATTAGCTTAGGTGTAAGGTTAGGAGTCATTAAGCATAAGTTTAGGTGACTAAGAATGTGATTAGGAACCTTTATGACATGATTAAGGAGTACTCATACATATTTAGGAGATTTTAAATTCATTTTATGAATAAAACAATGTAGACAAAATTCCATAATTTAAGGAATTGGAGAGAGAAAACACTATTCAAGATTCCATGACTAGAAATCTTGAATTTAAAATAAGATTTTAAGTGGTAATTAAGCACTTTTAGGTTCTAATCAACTTTAATAAATTATTTTGACTCAAGATTAATTATGGAAATTAATTAATCTTCGATTAGAGCCTAATATTGCTTAGGTTTGCTTAATCACGCGATTAAGCGTAAAAACACGAAACTAGGGGTAAAATCGTAATTTTGCACTAATTTTGCCCGGGACCTTCATAATTAAAACTGAGGTCGTAGAATACATAAAAACACCTTTTAAAACCATCTGGAGAAGTTTCGGGTTCATCTGGCACTTGCAAATAGGTAAAACACCGCAGGGGCGTTTTGGTCATTTTGACCCGAAAACTCAAAAAACGAGATTTTCGATTCCGGAAAGGTACACAGGTCATCTAATCCCCTTCCAACATTGAGTTTGCCCTTCGAGTACTGGCAGATCGGCTTTCCTCGAATTCTGGGCCGAAAATGACCTCAGGGGCATTTCGGTCATTTTCACTCTAGCAGAAAATCGGGGCGTTACATTTCATTTGTAACATCCCCTGTTGCTTTATGGATTGACGACTGTCCCCACAAACCAACACGGGTCTTTTCAGCATGCTTTGTCCTCACTCACATGCTTCCTAGGAAAACTTCCCAGGAGGTCACCCATCCCAAAATTACCCCAGGTCAAGCACGCTTAACTGTGGAGTTCTTTCAGTTTGGGCTACCGAAAAGAAGATGCATCTTGTTGATATAGGTAGTACAAATCAATTCATATAAGCCCTCCTCAACTGTATAGTCCCATACCTATACAGTCTTAGGATCCCTCTCATTCGGGTGTGTAATCGGTTCATTCATGTACCCCTCCGCTTGGAGGACCTTGTGAGGAGCCGCTCCTTGTCCGTGCCCTCTTTGCACCGGCGATCACTCCTCGTCCTCGTCCCCGGGCGTTACATATTATCTTTTTCTCTTAGTGTTCTTTGTACTCTTAGCATTCCATTAATACATTAATGCACTTCAAAATATTATTATAGGTTCTTTATATATTTTTATTATGACTTTCATATAACTCTTGAAGATTATTATTCTACTTAAATTCTTAAAATTCTCTCTTTACAAGACTTGATTCTTTTATTTATAGTTTTGACATCTTTTAGAAGAAAGTTTATAATTATCTGTATACTTGTTATCTCGGCTTAATAAAGGTAGTTCCAAATTCCTAACTCATCAAATTTTAGCATTTACATCTTTGGAATAGTGTAAATCAACTGTAAACCATGCATAGGAGGGTTCCCAGGAAAGAGAGGTGGGTCACAATGGACACGCTTAAATACCAAGTCTTTCCTTAGCCAGAACCTTTCAAAACTGCACTTTTACAGTACACTATTCCGAAATTTATTTCTCATTCTGTATTTACGTGGTACAAAGCTTTATACATAACATACATGGGTGTATTCCTATATGTGTTAGCTCTCCAACAAAGTTGAAATCAGTCCATTTGCATTTTTCTAGAGTGAGTTACACCTATTTTACTACTACAAGGTCAGATTTAAAGTTTCAGTCTTAGGCTCTACTTTAAAAATTTATATCTTGAGCTAGAAAACTCCGTTTTGGGTGATTCTTTTTGGAGAGTGTTTTATGATGCGTTTAGTTTATGGTAAAAATATTTTTATTTCAAGATACTTCATATTTTATGAGTATTAAATTTCGGAACACCTACTGCAAGAAGCAGCCAAAAATCCAGCACTTATCATTTTCATGTTTTATGTCACTTATTTTAACACAAGGATCACACAACATATTTCAAGCATCATTTGAGCATGAAAGCAACATAATATCACTTTGGAGGCAGAATGGAACAAGGGCTTTCACAAAATATTTATACAATATCCCCTTGAAACATTTTTATCAACAAACATAGGAATCCTAACCATGAGCAAGGTTAGATGTCATCATGGCTTACACAACCAAAGTGAGGGCTCCTACCTCTTGTGTAGGGTCTAAAAAAGGGTCCTTCTCTTCTTCCTTAAGCTTGAACAAGAGTCCTTGGAGTGGATGACCCTCCTTGAATCTTGGCTCTAGAACTTGAGTGCTTAAGAAAATATTTCTCACTAGAGTTAAAGATTGTAACTCTTGTGAGGGCTAGTGAAAGTTTGGACTTAGGATTTAAGTGTTTGGATGAAGTTTAGAGGATCAAGAGAAGTCTAAAAAGAATGATAGAATAAGAAAGAAAGAACACTTAGGGAGTTTCTGAATTGAAGAGAGTTTGAGGAGTATTTATAGTGGAAAGATTAGAGAAAAACAGAAGAAGGAAAGCACTTGGAGCATGATTTATGGAAACATGTTGGCTGAATTTTGGGATAAAAATGCTCCTTGTTTTGTGCAAACATGTTTCCATGTTTTATGCAAACACGTTTCCATGTTTTATGCAAACATGTTGGATGAAAATGCTCCATGTTTTATGCAAACATGTTTCCATGTTTTGTGCAAAGATGTTAGTGGAGATTTTCTAACCTTTAGTGCATGTATGTGATTCAGAAATGTGTATGATGTATGTGGTTAAATTATTGTGTTATCATCTTAATCCAATGGCTTAGATTCATTCTTGTCTAAAGACAAGTCTAGGGATTTGTGTAAATGGCGTTGTAGTAATTTCTTTAACTAAGACAAGGATATTTTTGTAATTAGACAATGATGGTGGTATTCTTGTAATTCCATTCATAGAGTAAGGGTATCTTTGTCATTTAATAAGGCAAGGGTAGTTTGGTAATTTCCTTTACATAGCAAGGGCATTTTCGTAATTTCCACTAAGTGATGGCATTTTCATAATTCTTTGCATTTTTTTCTAGACATACTTAAGTAGTCTATTTGTTGTGTTTCATAATATTTGTCCAGATTCTCTTGGTTTTTTGCTATCGCTAATTAATATTTATTTTAGTTATAAATTTGGGGATGTTACACACAACTTAAATGGAAGACGTCATACGGCAATACATGCAAGGAGATCAAAGCATAAAAGTATACCAGTAGAAGGGATACAAGTCATAAACATAACAACATCATCATAAGTTTCTTAACAACATAGACGTTCTGGATATACACCATAGAAAATACATAATAATAACATAGTACTCACCAATGAAGGTTGAGTTGATACAGTCATAAGGGAAATAAACAACGAAACCAGAAATACATGTCAGGAAAATATAGCCTACTTGAGTGCACCTAAAGAAGATAACCTATAAAAGCAAAAGAAGGTCATCCTAAGCAACACATGAGTGAGTGCACTATAGACTCCACGATTGGTACCCTCTACTATTGCCTCTCCTAGGAGAGTGGAGCATAACCAATCCACTGACGTAGCTCGGACGGAGTGGCAAAGCAAAGAGGCAGCTGGACGTAAGCTCCATGGCGTGGTCACATGGCTGGCCTACGTGCTAACCTCGGCTGGTTCACTATGTCCTCGCTACCACCTCCCATCTCCATAGGCACTGTAGGTGCAGAACCCTCTGAATAACACATGAGTGGCAGAGTCCTCTGACGGGTTTGTCTCATAGTGCATCGAGCAAGGAACGTAGTGTAACATCCCCAAATTTATAACTAAGATAAATATTAATCTTAATTATCGATAGCAAAACCAAGAGAATCTGGACAAATGTTATGAAACACAACAAATAGACTACTTAAGTATGTCTAGAGAAAAATACAAAGAATTACGAAAATGCCATCACTTAGTGGAAATTACGAAAATGCCCTTGCCAAACTACCCTTGCCTTATTAAATGACAAAGATACCCTTACTCTATGAATGGAATTACAAGAATACCACTATCATTGTCTAATTACAAAACATCCTTGTCTTAGTTAAAGAAATTACTACAATGCCATTTGCACAAATCCCTAGACTTGTCTTTAGACAAGAATGAATCTAAGCCATTGGATTAAGATGATAACACAATAATTTAACCACATACATCATACACATTTCTGAATCACATACATGCACTAAAGGTTAGAAAATCTCCACTAACATCTTTGCACAAAACATGGAAGCATGTTTGCACAAAACATGGAGCATTTTCATCCAACATGTTTGCATAAAACATGGAAACATGTTTGCACAAAACAAGGCCCAAAATTCAGCCAACATGTTTCCATAAATCATGCTCCAAGTGTTTTCCTTCTTCTGTTTTTTTCTCTAATCTTTCCACTATAAATACTTCTCAAACTCTCTTCAATTCAGAAACTCCCTAAGTGTTCTTTCTTTCTTATTCTATCATTCTTCTTAGACTTCTCTTGATCTTCTAAACTTCATCCAAACACTTAAATCCTAAGTCCAAACTTTCACTAGCCCTCACAAGAGTTACAATCTTTAACTCTAGTGAGAAATATTTTCTTAAGCACTCAAGTTCTAGAGCCAAGATTCAAGGAGGGTCATCCACTCCAAGGACTCTTGTTCAAGCTTAAGGAAGAAGAGAAGGACCCTTTTTTAGACCCTACACAAGAGGTAGGAGCCCTCACTTTGGTTGTGTAAGCCATGATGACATCTAACCTTGCTCATGGTTAAGATGCCATCAAGCTTATGTTTGTTGATAAAAATGTTTCAAGGGGATATTGTATAAATATTTTGTGAAACCCCTTGTTCCATTCTGCTTCCAAAGTAATATTATGTTGCTTTCATGCTCAAATGATGCTTGAAATATGTTGTGTGATCCTTGTGTTAAAATAAGTGACATAAAACATGAAAATGGTAAGTACTGGATTTTTGGCTATTTCTTGCAGTAGGTGTTCTGAAATTTAATACTCATAAAATATGAAGTATCTTGAAATAAAAATATTTTTACCATAAACTAGACGCATCATAAAAGACTCTCCAAAAAGAATCACCCAAAACGGAGTTTTCTAGCTCAAGATATAATTTTTTAAAGTAGAGCCTAAGACTGAAACTTTAAATCTGACCTTGTAGTAGTAAAATAGGTGTAACTCACTCTAGAAAAATGCAAATGGACTGATTTTAACTTTGTTGGAGAGCTAACACATATAGGAATACACCCATGTATGTTATGTATAAAGCTTTGTACCACGTAAATACAGAAAGAGAAATAAATTTCGGGATAGTGTACTGTGAAAGTGCAATTTGGAAAGGTTCTGGCTAAGGAAAGACTTGGTATTTAAGCGTGTCCATTGTGACCCACCTCTCTTTCCTGGGAACCCTCCTATGCATGGTTTACAATTGATTTACACTATTCCAAAGATGTAAATGCTAAAATTTGATGAGTTAGGAATTTGGAACTACCTTTACTAAGCTGAGATAACAAGTATACAGAGAATTATAAACTTTCTTCTAAAAGATGTCAAAACTATAAATAAAAGAATCAAGTCTTGTAAAAAGAGAATTTTAAGAATTTAAGTAGAATAATAATCTTCAAGAGTTAGATGATTCTTGATGTTATGAATGCATCATGCCTCATTATGCTATGCATGGCAATACGAGGTGCAACATACTGCATTGAAACATAAGCAGTAAACATGGTAAACATTGCATGCATGACTTACATTTTTTCTTGAGGTGACTTAATTCATTTTTTTCTCACTTTCAGGCTGTAACACCCTAATAGAACCCCACTGTGCTTAAGTTCACATTTGGATTCTATTAGTTGTCACTTATGCCTTGTATTTATTTTCTTTTGAAATTAACTTAGAAAAATAGTGGAAGTTTTTTTTTTCTTTAAATAAATTAATTTTTTTGAAAACCTAAGCCTGTAACGAGAAGTGAAATACATAGTGCTTTTATAGATAATAATCAAGTTACATTGCGCACTTAATTAAATAAGCGGAATAAGAGACTAAGTGTAGAACTATTATTACATAAACTGGAATATAATCACTTAATACATAAGTCACAACAGGGCATATGTAACATCCCCAAATTTATAACTAAGATAAATATTAATTAGCGATAGCAAAACCAAGAGAATCTGGACAAATGTTATGAAACACAACAAATAGACTACCTAAGTATGTCTAAGAAAAATACAAAGAATTACGAAAATGCCATCACTTAGTGGAAATTATGAAAATGCCCTTGCTATATAAAGGAAATTACCAAACTACCCTTGCCTTATTAAATGACAAAGATACCCTTACTCTATGAATGGAATTACAAGAATACCACTATCATTGTCTAATTACAAAAATATCCTTGTCTTAGTTAAAAAAATTACTACAATGCCATTTGCACAAATCCCTAGACTTGTCTTTAGACAAGAATGAATCTAAGCCATTGGATTAAGATGATAACACAATAATTTAACCACATACATCATACACATTTCTGAATCACATACATGCACTAAAGGTTAGAAAATCTCCACTAACATCTTTGCACAAAACATGGAGCATTTTCATCCAACATGTTTGCACAAAACATGGAAACGTGATTGCACAAAACATGGAAACATGTTTGCACAAAACATGGAAACATGTTTGCACAAAACAAGGAGCATTTTCATCCCAAAATTCAGCCAACATGTTTCCATAAATCATGCTCCAAGTGCTTTCCTTCTTCTGTTTTTTCTCTAATCTTTCCACTATAAATACTCCTCAAACTCTCTTCAATTTAGAAACTCCCTAAGTGTTCTTTCTTTCTTATTCTATCATTCTTCTTATGTTCTTCAAAGACTTCTCTTGATCCTCTAAACTTCATCCAATCACTTCAATCCTAAGTCCAAACTTTCACTAGCCCTCACAAGAGTTACAATCTTTAACTCTAGTGAGAAATATTTTCTTAAGCATTCAAGGAGGGTCATCTACTCCAAAGACTCTTGTTCAAAGCTCAAGGAAGAAAAGAAGGACCCTTTTTAGACCCTACACAAGAGGTAGGAGCTTCAACTTTAATTGTTCAAGCATTGTTGGCTTCTAACCTTGATAGAATGCCTCAAGTTTGAGTTATTGTCAAAAGTTTTAAATGATTATTTGAAAAATATATTTTTAGAAATATGACATGTTCTATTCTGTTATGAGTACCCTTATGATGTTATCAAACTCAAATATAACTTGAAAAGATTGTATGTGAAACCTGATTTAATAAAGGTAACTTAAGACATGAAAATGGTAGGTGCTGGAATTTCTAGTTGTTTCTGGCAGCAGGTACTTCGAAAGCTACTGTTCATAAAATATCAAGTATCTCGAAATTAAAATACTTTTAATATAAAATAGACTCATTATAGAACACTCTCCAAAAAGAATCACCCAAAACGGAGTTTTCTAGCTCAAGATATAAATTTTTAAAGTAGAGCCTAAGACTAAAACTTTAAATCTGACCTTGTAGTAGTAAAATAGGTGTAACTCACTTTAGAAAAATGCAAATAGACTGATTTCAACTTTGTTGGAGAGCTAACACATATAGGAATACACCCATGTATGTTATGTATAAAGCTTTGTACCACGTAAATACAGAATGAGAAATAAATTTCGGGATAGTGTACTGTGAAAGTGCAGTTTGGAAAGGTTCTGGCTAAGGAAAGACTTGGTATTTAAGCATGTCCATTGTGACCCACCTCTCTTTCCTGGGAACCCTCCTATTCATGGTTTACAGTTGATTTACACTATTCCAAAGATGTAAATGCTAAAATTTGATGAGTTAGGAATTTGGAACTACCTTTACTAAGCTGAGATAACAAGTATATAGAGAATTATAAACTTTCTAAAAGATGTCAAAACTATAAATAAAAGAATCAAGTCTTGTAAAGAGAGAATTTTAAGAATTTAAGTAGAATAATAATCTTCAAGAGTTATATGAAAGTCATAATAATAATATATAAAGAACCTATAATAATATTATTTTTCAAAGTATTTTCTTTAAATTGACTTTGTTTTTAATTAAAAACAATAAAGCTTATACTTTCTGAAGGATTCTAGAGTTTACAAGCCCCCCCTTTTTTATGATGCAAACCAATTTGAAGAAAATCTTTTGAAGAAATGTTGAAAGAAATAATACAGAATATAATATGATAAGTACATTTTCTTTCAAGACATCATGATTCTTAATAAGTCCTTTTCTTAAGGCATGATTAGATATGTTCAAGAAAATTTTGAAGCATTAAGTTAACTCAAATCAAAGCTGTTTGGTTTGTGATAATATTTTCCGATTTAAATCAGAATACTTCTTTAATTTGTATCACCAAGATACTAAAGTAAATGTCATCGTTTTAGTTCAATTCTACCAATCAGCTTAATTCTAGTCATAAAACGACTTCCTAACATTTAAGTGTGCTTGAACAAATGTTGAACAGGTAATTTCTTTGATTAAATTTCTTATTGAGCACATTTTTTTCCTAAGCCCTTTTTAGACTAATGCTTGAAGATATATATATATATATATATATATATATATATATATATATATATATATATAACTTTTTCAGTCATGTTATGAGAACGCCCAAATGATGCTTTTGTGATTTGAAATGAATTAGGGTAGTAGGCACAATATGTTCTATCATGCATCATTAATAATGACTATATGATATGCATATACCTAAAGAGATTTTGAAGACTTATAAACTTATCTTTGAGTATGTGGACTGTCTGGTCCGTTTAGCCTCGATCTGTAATGGACTAACATTTAATGGGCCGGACCAGACTGGTCCACTTCATAAATGGACTGACATTTTACTTGGCCTGCGTTCGCCCTGCCTAAGCCTACAAGTTTGCGAACTAATCCTTATTTTTGGCTTAACAAGAAGCCCGCGCACCAAATAGCGGACTAGCCCGTGGATCAGCTGTAACATCCCCAAATTTATAACTAAGATAAATATTAATTAGCGATTGCAAAAACCAAGAGAATCTGGACAAATGTTATGAAACACAACAAATAGACTACTTAAGTATGTCTAGAGAAAAATACAAAGAATTACAAAAATGCAATCCTGATCGAAGATTTTAAGAACCTTAACTTAGGATATAGGGGGACTTCAGAACAAATTCGGTTAAGCCAACTAAGTGTAACCAGTAGCTTTAAGGATCAAATAATTCAAGCCCAAAGGGAAGATGAGGATTTCCTTAGAACCTTAACCCTTGTCGAAGCAGGAAAGTTGAAAGAGTTTGTCCAGGATAAGGAAGGAGTGTGGAGATACCAAGGGAGAATCTGTGTACCTGCAAAAGAAGGATTGAGAGCTAGCATTTTGGAAGAAGCCCACAAGAGTCAATTTAGTGTACACCCCGGTATAACCAAGATGTACCATGACCTAAACAAGATGTTCTGGTGGCCAAAGATGAAAGCAGATATAGCAAATATAGTGCAAAAATGTTTGGTATGCCAAAAAGTGAAGATACAGCATCAAAAACCCTCCGGAGTGCTACAACCTCTCGAAATCCCCGAATGGAAGTGGGAAGGAATATCCATGGATTTCGTGATGGGATTGCCAAGAACGCCTACCGGACATGACTCCATATGGGTAATTGTGGATAGATTGACCAAATCTGCTCACTTTTTACCTGTTCGAGCAAATTACCCTTTGGAAAAGTTAGCTCAGCTATACATCCAAGAGATAATAAGGCTCCATGGGATGGCACCCTATGAGGCTTTGTATGGTAGAAAGTGTCAATCACCACTTTGTTGGTGTGACCCGGGAGAGCAAAGTATTTTGGGCCCTGATTTGGTAGAAGAGACAACCAAACAAATAAGGAGAATTAGGGAAAGAATCCTCACTGCTCAGAGTAGGCAGAAGAGCTATGCTGACAAGAGAAGGAAACCTCTCGAATTTCAAGAAGGAGAACACATATTCTTGTGAATTACTCCTACCACAGGTATAGGTCGTGCAATGAAAGTCAAAAAGCTAAGCCCTAGATTCTTAGGACCCTTCCAAATCCTCAAAAAGGTAGGTCCTTCCACCTACCAAATTGTATTACCTCCAAATTTGTCTAACCTACACAATGTTTTTCATGTGTCCCAATTGAGAAAGTATCAGTCAGACCCCAGTCATGTGTTTGAGCCAGAAACTATACAATTAAAAGATGACATAACTTTTGAATTACCACCGATGAGGATCGTGGATCATGGCATCAAGCAGCTGAGAAACAAATCTGTATCTCTGGTCCGAGTAGCCTGGGGACAAGATGGAATGGAAGAGCATACATGGGAGCTCGAGGAAGATATGCGAAAAGAATTTCCGAACCTATTCACAGGTATCAAATTTTGAGGGCAAAATTTTTAATAAGAAGGGGAGAAATGTAACATCCCCAAATTTATAACTAAGATAAATATTAATTAGCGATAGCAAAAACTAAGAGAATCTGGACAAATGTTATGAAACACAACAAATAGACTACTTAAGTATGTCTAGAGAAAAATGCAAAGAATTATGAAAATGCCATCACTTAGTGGAAATTACGAAAATGCCCTTGCTATGTAAAGAAAATTACCAAACTACCCTTGCCTTATTAAATGACAAAGATACCCTTACTCTATGAATGGAATTACAAGAATACCACTATCATTGTCTAATTACAAAAGTATCCTTGTCTTAGTTAAAGAAATTACTACAATGCCATTTGCACAAATCCCTAGACTTGTCTTTAGACAAGAATGAATCAAAGCCATTGGATTAAGATGATAACACAATAATTTAACCACATACATCATACACATTTCTGAATCACATACATGCACTAAAGGTTAGAAAATCTCCACTAACATCTTTGCACAAAACATGGAGCATTTTCATCCAACATGTTTGCATAAAACATGGAAACATGTTTGCACAAAACATGGAGCATTTTCATCCAACATGTTTGCTTAAAACATAGAAACATGTTTGCTTAAAACATAGAAACATGTTTGCACAAAACAAGGAGCATTTTTATCCCAAAATTCAGCCAACATGTTTCCATAAATCATGCTCCAAGTGCTTTCCTTCTTTTGTTTTTTTTTCTCTAATCTTTCCACTATAAATACTCCTCAAACTCTCTTCAATTCAGAAACTCCCTAAGTGTTCTTTCTTTCTTATTCTATCATTCTTCTTAGACTTCTCTTGATCCTCTAAATTTCATCCAAACACTTAAATCCTAAGTCCAAACTTTCACTAGCCCTCACAAGAGTTACAATCTTTAACTCTAGTGAGAAATATTTTCTTAAGCACTCAAGTTCTAGGGCTAAGATTCAAGGAGGGTCATCCACTCCAAAGACTCTTGTTCAAAGCTTAAGGAAGAAGAGAAGGACCCTTTTTTAGACCCTACACAAGAGGTAGGAGCCCTCACTTTGGTTGTGTAAGCCATGATGACATCTAACCTTGCTCATGGTTAGGATGCCATCAAGCTTATGTTTGTTGATAAAAATGTTTCAAGGGGATATTGTATAAATATTTTGTGAAACCCCTTGTTCCATTCTGCTTCCAAAGTGATATTATGTTGCTTTCATGCTCAAATGATGCTTGAAATATATTGTGTGATCCTTGTGTTAAAATAAGTGACATAAAACATGAAAATGATAAGTGCTGGATTTTTGGCTGTTTTTGACAGTAGGTGTTCCGAAATTTAATACTCATAAAATATGAAGTATCTTTAAATAAAAATATTTTTACCATAAACTAGATGCATCATAAAACACTCTCCAAAAAGAATCACCAAAAACGGAGTTTTCTAGCTCAAGATATAAATTTTTAAAGTAGAGCCTAAGACTGAAACTTTAAATTTGACCTTGTAGTAGTAAAGTAGGTGTAACTCACTCTAGAAAAATGCAAATGGACTGATTTCAACTTTGTTGGAGAGCTAACATATATAGAAATACACCCATATATGTTATGTATAAAGCTTTGTACCTCGTAAATACAGAATGAGAAATAAATTTCGGGATAGTGTACTGTGAAAGTGCAGTTTGGAATGGTTCTGGCTAAGGAAAGACTTGGTATTTAAGCGTGTCCATTGTGACCCACCTCTCTTTCCTGGGAACCCTCCTATTCATGGTTTACAATTGATTTACACTATTCCAAAGATGTAAATGCTAAAATTTGATGAGTTAGGAATTTGGAACTACTTTTACTAAGCTGAGATAACAAGTATACAGAGAATTATAAACTTTCTTCTAAAAGATGTCAAAACTATAAATAAAAGAATCAAGTCTTGTAAAAAGAGAATTTTAAGAATTTAAGTAGAATAATAATCTTCAAGAGTTATATGAAAACCATAATAAAAATATATAAAGAACCTATAATAATATTTTGAAGTGCATTAATGTATTAATGAAATTCTAAGAGTACAAAGAACACTAAGAGAAAAAGATAATACTAAGACATCCATTACCTCTTAGGAACACTAGGAACTCAACTTGATAACTTTGGTTGCTTAAAATGAATCATTTATGAAAATGTTTACTATGAGATTTACATGATATTATCCATGTTTCATGAAGTGAATTATAGTAAAGTGAATGTATGGTGATGAGTTATGAAATGATGAAGATGAATGATTGATTGCCCATGATTTATTGTGATTACATGATGATATGCATACCTTCATTTTCAAAGGAAATAATAAAAGTAAAAGCCTGTGAAATTAGCAATGAAAGTCTGGAAAAGTGGACTCGAGCTAAGCTCACGCTTAACCGTTGAGATTACGGTAACAAAAAGAAAATAAAAGTAATGTTTGAAAAAGTAGCAATGAAAGTCTGGAAAAGTGGACTTGAGCTAAACTCACGGCTTAACCCCCTAAACCGTTGAGATCACGGCAACGGAAAGGAAACCAAAAAGGTTGTGGCGACGGCCACGGTATGAGCTCATTAACCTTTTAGGGTGGTCTAAGGCATTGATGCATTCATCCCGCGAGTAATTAAGAAATATGCCGATCACTAAACAAGTGAATGTTGAGGATGAGTAATCATGAAATGCATTCAGCTGCTAAATGATTATTACTTATTAGTGGTTTTACATGATATGCTTATATGTATGCTTGATGAAATACTGAATGGATATTTCTGCTAATGTTCAAGATTAGTTTAAAAGTAACTGCACTTCGGCTAATCACGTTTGTGAAAGTTTGATAATTGAACCCTTATCTATTCACTTTTTTATAATAAATCCGAAGTGATTGGGACGACAACGATGACACTTTTAGTACAAGTAGGAACTCCTACTGAGAAATCATGTATTTCTCACTCCTATGTTTATTTTCCGTTGTCGTTACCAGAGACAGACGTATCCACCTAAAGCAACGAAGCTGTAGCTGAGGAAGGAGGTAGCGTGTGAAGATTTCAAACCTTTCAAGTAGGAGCATTCCGAGCTTTAGTTACATTATAGTTTGTGAGAAACAATTAGTAATAGTAGAACTTATATTGTTATTTGTAATAACTTATCAAGATGATATAATACTGTTGTGACTTATGTATTAAGTAATTATATTCCAGTTTATGTGATAATAGTTCTACACTTAGTCTCTTATTCCGCTTATTTAATTAAGTGCGCAATGTAACTTGATTATTATCTATAAAAGCGCTATGTATTTCACTTCTCGTTACAGGCTTAAGTTTTCAAAAAAATTAATTTATTTAAAGAAAAAAAAGCTTCCACTATTTTTCTAAGTTAATTTCAAAAGAAAATAAATGTAAGGCATAAGTGACAACTAATAGAATCCAAATGTGAACTTAAGCACAGTGGGGTTCTATTAGGGTGTTACAAAGTGGAGCAAGCTCTAGAAAAGATCCTTGTAGTAAAGGAATTCTCAGATGTTTTTCCTGATGACATACCTGAATTTCCTCCAAAAAGGGAGATTGAGTTTTCTATAGAATTGGTACCGGGTACAGGACCCATATCTATAGCTCCTTATAGGATGCCATTGGCCGAGTTAACAGAGTTGAAGAAGCAATTAGAGGAACTACTACAGAAGAAATTCATTAGGCCCAGTGCTTCACCATGGGGAGCCCCAGTGCTGTTTGTCAAGAAGAAGGATGGGAGTATGCGATTATGTGTGGATTATAGGCAGCTAAACAAAGTGACTATAAAAAATAAATACCCTTTGCCTAGAATAGATGACCTCATGGACCAATTAAGAAGAGCCCAAGTGTTTTCCAAGATAGATCTGCGATCAGGGTACCACTAGATTTGAGTGAAGGAGGAGGACATACCAAAGACAGCCTTTAGGACTAGATATGGACATTATGAGTTTAATGTGATGTCGTTTGGGTTAACCAATGCACCGGCAGTGTTTATGGACTACATGAATAGGATATTTAGACCATACTTGGACAAGTTTGTAATAGTGTTCATCGATGACATTCTAGTTTACTCTAGAACTGAAGAAGAGCACGAAGAACACTTACGAGTGGTGTTGGAGGTGTTGAGGAACAAGAAACTTTATGCAAAGTTGTCCAAGTGTGAATTTTGGATAAAGGAAGTTAAGTTCTTAGGTCATGTAGTGTCACATGGGGGAATAACAGTAGACCCAAGTAAGATAGAAGCAGTGCAACAATGGGAAACCCCTACCACTATGAAGGAGATTAGGAGTTTTCTAGGGCTAGCCGGTTACTACCGAAGGTTCATTAGAGGTTTTTCCCAAATTATCTTACCCCTCACCAAGCTAACAAGGAAGAATTCAGCTTTTATATGGAGCCCAGAATGTGAAGAGAGTTTCCAAGAACTAAAAAAGAAGTTGACCACTACCCCTGTCCTAATCCTACCTGACCCAAAAGAAAAATTTGAGGTGTATTGTGATGCCTCGGGAAGAGGACTAGGATGTGTTTTGATGCAAAATAGGAATGTAGTAGCCTATGCATCTAGACAGCTCAAACCCCATGAAGTTAATTACCCAACCCATGACTTAGAGCTAGCGGCTATTGTCTTTGCCTTAAAAATCTGGAGACATCATCTTTATGGTGTAAGGTTTGAAGTCTTTTCTGACCACAAAAGTCTGAAATACCTCTTCAACCAAAAGGAACTCAATATGAGACAAAGGCGTTGGATGGAGTTTCTCAAGGACTATGACTTTGGGTTGAACTACCACCCAGGAAAGGCAAATGTGGTAGCAGACGCTTTGAGTCGTAAGTCCTTGCATGCCGCTTGGCTTATGGTGAAAGAAAATGAGCTGATAGAAGATTTTAGGAACCTCAACTTAGGATATAGGGGGACTTCAGAACAAATTCGGTTAAGCCAACTAAGTGTAACCAGTAGCTTTAAGGATCAAATAATTCAAGCCCAAAGGGAAGATGAGGATTTCCTTAGAACCTTAACCCTTGTCGAAGCAGGAAAGTTGAAAGAGTTTGTCCAGGATAAGGAAGGAGTGTGGAGATACCAAGGGAGGATCTGTGTACCTGCAAAAGAAGGATTGAGAGCTAGCATTTTGGAAGAAGCCCACAAGAGTCAATTTAGTGTACACCCCGGTATAACCAAGATGTACCATGACCTAAAAAAGATGTTCTGGTGGCCAAAGATGAAAGCAGATATAGCAAATATAGTGCAAAAATGTTTGGTATGCCAGAAAGTGAAGATACAGCATCAAAAACCCTCCGGAGTGCTGCAACCTCTCGAAATCCCCGAATGGAAGTGGAAAGGAATATCCATGGATTTCATGATGGGATTGCCAAGAACGCCTACCGGACATGACTCCATATGGGTAATTGTGGATAGATTGACCAAATCTGCTCACTTTTTACCCATTCGAGCAAATTACCCTTTGGAAAAGTTAGCTCAGCTATACATCCAAGAAATAATAAGGCTCCATGGAATACCCAAAACCATTGTCTCAGATAGGGATCCAAGGTTCACCTCAAGATTTTGGGGAGCTTTGCAAAAGGCGTTTAGTTCAAGGTTGTGTCTAAGCACTGCATATCACCCTCAAACTGATGGACAATCAGAAAGAACAATTCAAACCCTTGAGGATATGCTAAGAGCATGTGTCTTAGACCAGCCAAAAAGTTGGGACAAACAACTTCCATTGATTAAGTTTGCATATAATAATAGTTACCACACTAGCATTGGGATGGCACCCTATGAGGCTTTGTATGGTAGAAAGTGTCAATCACCACTTTGTTGGTGTGACCCGGGGGAGCAAAGTATTTTGGGCCCTGATTTGGTAGAAGAGACAACCAAACAAATAAGGAGAATTAGGGAAAGTATCCTCACTACTCAGAGTAGGCAGAAGAGCTATGCTGACAAGAAAAGGAAACCTCTCGAAGTTCAAGAAGGAGAACACATATTCTTGCGAATTACTCCTACCACAGGTATAGGTCGTGCAATGAAAGTCAAAAAGCTAAGCCCTAGATTCTTAGGACCCTTCCAAATCCTCAAAAAGGTAGGTCCCTCCGCCTACCAAATTGCATTACCTCCAAATTTGTCTAACCTACACAATGTTTTTCATGTGTCCCAATTGAGAAAGTATCAGTCAGACCCCAGTCATGTGTTTGAGCCAGAAACTATACAATTAAAAGATGACTTAACTTTTGAATTACCACCGATGAGGATTGTGGATCATGGCATCAAGCAGCTGAGAAACAAATCTGTATCTCTGGTCCGAGTAGCCTGGGGACAAGATGGAATGGAAGAGTGTAACGCCCGGGGACGAGGATGAGGAGTGATCGCCGGTGCAAAGAGGGCACGGACAAGGAGCGGCTCCTCGCAAGGTCCTCTAAGCGGAGGGGTACATGAATGAACCGATTACACACCCGAATGAGAGGGATCCTAAGATTGTATAGGTATGGGACTATACAGTTGAGGAGGGCTTATATGAATTGATTTGTACTACCTATACCAACAAGATGCATCTTCTTTTCGGTAGCCTAAACTGAAAGAACTCCACAGTTAAGCGTGCTTGACCTGGGGTAATTTTGGGATGGGTGATGTAACACCCTAATTTTTAACCCAACTTTCTAGAACACATTAGGTTAAACATTAGGCTATTACTTCATAGTCTCATCCTTTTCTTAAAATACTAAAGGAAAATTACGAGTAAATTTTTTTTTTAAAACACACAACAAAGTGAGAGCCACGATCTTAGTCTAATCGAACAATAGGAATATAAAGCATGCTTAACACTCATAGAGAAACACAGAAATGGAAACATATAACAGCTGAGCATAAATCATCACAACAAGAGAAACGTTTCATTAATAACATAACTTAGAATACATAAGTAGTCATACCCTCATTGGGACGGGCAAAGCTTGTAACACAGCAGAAAGGAAGTACAATAGAAACTGAGAAACGTAAAGTAACATAAAGTAAACCATCACTCCCCGAGTGCACCTATAGTGAATAACCTCAAAACAAAAGCAGGTTTATCCAGTCTACATGTGAGTGTGTGCACTAAGCCTCCCCTAAAACATCTGCTACTAGAACCCGGGGAAATGGAGTGTAACTGATCCAAGAACGCAAGGCGGCAGGAGTGGGCATACGTGTAGACTGAGCATGAGCTCCTCGTTAGGGGCGCCTCTCGGACGGATGTGTCAATGAAGACCACGAATGTCGCCATCAGTCTCTGAAGATGTGACAGAAGCGAGAAAAAGAAGAGAAAAGAGTGAGAATCTTACTAAAGAATCTCAATAGGAATCTCCTATTCTAGGGTTACATCGTTCACATCCTCAGGAACCTTGGGTTTATTTATAAAAGGTGTTCATGCATATGAGATTCATTATTAGGGTTTATGAAACTATTTATTCAAGGTCCATTTCTTTTAGTATGCATCTTGATGTCATGAATGCAACATGTTTAAGCATGAATGTATGGCAATACTTGAGCACATAAATCAACAAATCACAACAATCTAGATTCATGCAAGTGGCATAAGGGCATATTACAACTCTTACTTTTCTCATACTTATGTGACGTAAAAGCATCATATCTCTTTTGTTCTTTTTCTCAAAAACCACCCTCTTAAAACATATCCACCTATTTCCAACCGATACACCGCCCCGGCGATTTTTATCATAACCTCCTATCTCCGTCTCACCTAATCGCCTAGGAATGAGCTCAATCCTAACTAGTCGTCACTAGATTTAATATGGGATAAAATGAGGGGGTAACATAAACATATTTCATTCTTTGAAACGTTCTCTCGGCCTCGAGTGCACAGCGAATTGTCCGCTTTGGTAAGGCTGCATCTGCACATACCCTCACGGATTTGCCTCCTCCTCACCGTAGCAGGAGAAGTACGTCTCAATGCTTGTCACATAAAAATATCCTGGGGGTGCTCGGCCGAACCAGTGTCACCCAGGGTTTTCAACTCATATGGTACTTTAAAACATTTTTCAACTCTTTTAGGTTTGATAGAAATTGGCGATAACGGCTGTTAAACTGAATTTCCTTCAAACCAAAATTCATGCCACAAGCTAATCACACAACTTAACATCTCAATAATCATTTCCTCACGTATCATCAATAAAACATTTTAGGGTTCATGCATCATCAAGCATATTCTTCTAATACATCATTCTCACATAGATAAACATCATAACATATATTTCAAACTTATCATTCTTACATAGATTACAGCATCACGCAAATTCGATTAATGGCACCGTACGAAGCATTGTATGGAAGAAAGTGCCAATCACCCTTGTGTTGGTATGAACCCGGAGAACAAAGTGTCTTAGGACCTGATATAGTGAGGGAAACGACGGAGCAAATCAAAAGGATTAAGGATAGAATCCTAATCGCTCAAAGTCAGCAAAAGAGCTATGCGGACAAAAGGCGTAAGCCCTTGGAGTTCCAAGAAGGAGAACATGTATTTCTAAGAATCACTCCCACTACAGGAATAGGAAGAGCCATGAAAGTCAAAAAGTTGAGTCCCCGATTTCTCGGCCCTTTTGAAATTCTTCAGAGAATCGGATCTGTAGCCTACAAAATAGCCCTGCCACCCAATCTGTCAAATCTTCATGATGTCTTTCACGTCTCTCAGTTGCGTAAATATGAGTCCGACCCTAGTCATGTCCTAGAACCAGAGCATGTACAGTTAAGAAAGGACCTCACTTTCAATGTACCTCCTACGAGGATCGTGGATCACGGGGTCAAGCAGTTAAGGAACAAGTCCTGCCTTTGGTGAAAGTGGCGTGGGGACGAGACAAGATAAGAGTATACATGGGAGCCTGAGTCAGAAATGAGGACGAAGTATCCAGAGCTTTTCTAAGGTAACGAATTTCGAGGACGAAATTCTTTTTAAGGAGGGGAGTAATGTAACGCCCCGATTTTCTGCTAGAGTGAAAATGACCGAAATGCCCCTGAGGTCATTTTCGGCCCAGAATTCGAGGAAAGCCGATCTGGCAGTACTTGAAGGGCAAACTCAATGTTGGAAGGGGATTAGATGACCTGTGTACCTTTTCGGAATCGAAAATCTCATTTTTCGAGTTTTCGGGTCAAAATGACCAAAACGCCCCTGCGGTGTTTTACCTATTTGCAAGTGTCGGATGAACCCGAAACTTCTCTAGATGGTTTTAAAAGGCATTTTTATGTATTCTACGACCTCAGTTTTAATTATGGAGGTCCCGGGCAAAATTAGTGCAAAATTACGATTTTACCCTTAGTTTCGTGTTTTTACGCTTAATCGCGTGATTAAGCAAACCTAAGCAATATTAGGCTCTAATCGAAGATTAATTAATTTTCATAATTAATCTTGAGTCAAAATAATTTATTAAAGTTGATTAGAACCTAAAAGTGCTTAATTACAACTTAAAATCTTATTTTAAATTCAAGATTTCTAGTCATGGAATCTTGAATAGTGTTTTCTCTCTCCAATTCCTTAAATTATGGAATTTTGTCTACATTGTTTTATTCATAAAATGAATTTAAAATCTCCTAAATATGTATGAGTACTCCTTAATCATGTCATAAAGGTTCCTAATCACATTCTTAGTCACCTAAACTTATGCTTAATGACTCCTAACCTTACACCTAAGCTAATACACCACTAAACACATCACTAACACACTATTACATGACCAAAACTCCCTCCTCCCTTGCTGCATCAGACCTGCACGAAATTCATCATCCATTTTATCACAATTTAATTTTATTTCACACTCCAAAGACTATGGTTGAAGCCATGTCATCAAAGTGCAATTCTCTCACCTCATGTTCCATGAGGATTCATTCTCCTCCACTCATTCACTCTTATTCTTCTCTATAAATACCATGCCTAGATGAACCTTTGCTACACTTTGTTCATTTGCTAAGTTTAGTTTTTAGTTTTTCTCTAAGTTCTTCCTTTTTCTCTCAAATCTCAAGAGCATTCTTCTTCTTCATCTTCTTCTTTTTCCTTTTGAAACATCATCACACAACCTTGAAACACCACCCCACCACCTTGGATCATCATACAAACACCTAAACTTCCATTCTCAAACACAAGCTCACCAAGAACACATTTCCTTCCTTTTTCTTTCATTAAGGCCGAATCATCATCACCATCCTAGGAGGTGTTGCTCGTATCATTTTCATCTTCAAGTCCAAGCTTTTTGTCTTCACTCTAGGTAGGAGTGTTTTCTAAACTTTGTCTTCTTGAAAATGAGTTCTTTCTAGCTTTCTCTTGGGTTTTCTTTTTGAAACTTTCTTTGGTTTCCCTTTCTTGTATTTTCGGCCTCTTGGCCTTGATGAGTACATGATAGCTCAATGATGAGGACTCCTAGATAATGACTATGTGTTCATCTCAAAGGAAACTCTAGAGCTTGAGGTTTTATTTTCTTTGAGTTCCAACTTTATTTTCTAACTCAAAAATGATTTTTACTCAAGAATACCTTTACTTTTCTTGCTATTATGATTTCGGTTTCTTTGTTCCTTTCTTTAACATTTCGGTTACCATTTTCCTTTTTGATCTTTGAAGTTTTATTTGTTCAAAAAGTTTTGCTTTCTTTGAGCTTGATGATGATGTTCAAGAACCTCATAATTCCTTTGAGAACTTGGTTCAAGAACTCTAAAGCTCTCTTTGTAATGAGATATGTGTTGGGTTATTATGTTGTTAAAGTCTTGGATGAGCTTTAGATCACCTTAAAATGAACCTTGCATCATGTTTATTTTATGCTTTGCACATCATGTTTACTTTCTTTGCTATCACTAAGTACCAAGGTAATAAAGGAACTTGCATTATCATGTTTATATTTCAAGTTCTCACCTAAATATCAAAGATAATAATATAATGCATACCATATTTATTGTATGCTTTGCACATCATGTTTACTTTCTTTGTTATCACTAAGTACCAAGGTAATAAAGGAGCTTCCATTATCATGTTTATATTTCAAGCTATGCATTATCATGTTTATGTTTCAAGTTCTCACCTAAATATCAAAGATAATAATATAATGCATCACATATTTATTTTATGCTCTCACTTTACTTTCTAGCAAAAACTAAAGCAAGTGCATGAGCATGTTTATTTTTATGTCATCACTTTAATGAACCTAGAGCTCAAAGACTTGCCCATTGTTGTCTCAACAACGGTCTAAAAATATTTATTGTTTTTGGTCCCTATTTCGGCCCTAAGAGGCTTTGGTGTTTCCAAGTATTGAAAACTATGTTTTATAATTTTTCTAAGCTTATGTAAGTATAAGAAATATGTAGAACTAAGTTTTATGAATTTAGGACCTCTTGAGATAAAAATGATTTAGCTATTACCCTCTTAAGTATTTTTATGATTTTAGGTGATAAAAGTGTCCATAAATGAGTTTTGAAAGTTGAAAAAGGTTCCAAGAGAAACTAGTATTGTATGTGCTTTAGAAATTGTGTTTCATGTCTTTTATGGAGATGTTTGTTTCAGTTCTGCCTTGCTATGTTTGGCCACTGTATGAGCTGTGTTAATAATGATAAGATGCTTATGTTTGAGTAAAAATAATGTTAAGACTCATATGTGAAAGATAGGATAAGTTAGGAACTAGAAAAGAATTAATTTGAGAGTTTTAGATCCCTTAATGATGGAATTTTCTGGATTCTGTCCAGCAAGGTTTAGAAATGATAATCATGGTTCTAAATTAGTTTAAATGTGTAGGAATGACTCATAATTGGTTTAGGGCTTAATCTTGATGCTTTAGGAACAAACTGGACTTAGAAAGAGTCATTGTTGTGACTCCTAGGTACCGTAAAGTTGGGATTTTAAATTCTGCATCCTTGAGGTCTAGAGATGTTCTTGACCATAGTGTGAGGTGAGAAATACTTAGTTATAACCTCATAGGTTCCCAAGAGACTAGGTTTTGATGATTTATAACTTAGATTGTGAGTTAAGGACCTTAAGGGTCGATGCATAAGATATTAAGAAGTCTTGAGTTTTTATGATGCTTAATTTTATGCAAGTATGATATATGATACATGAGCTTTATCTATGTGAGTATGATGTGTTTAAAATATATGCTATGATGAGTTTGGAATATATGCTATAATCTATGTAAGAATGATGAGTTTGAAATATATGTTATGATGTTTATCTATGTGAGAATGATGTATTAGAAGAATATGCTTGATGATGCATGAATCCTAAAATGTTTTATTGATGATACGTGAGGAAATGATTATTGAGATGTTAAGTTGTGTGATTAGCTTGTGGCATGAATTTTGGTTTGAAGGAAATTCAGTTTAACAGCCGTTATCTTTGCCGAATTTCTATCAAAGCTAAAAGAGTTGAAAAATGTTTTAAAGTACCATATGAGTTGAAAACCCTGGGTGACACTGGTTCGGCCGAGCACCCCCAGGATATTTTTATGTGACAAGCATTGAGACATACTTCTCCTGCTACGGTGAGGAGGAGGCAAATCCGTGAGGGTATGTGCAGATGCAGCCTTACCAAAGCGGACAATTCGCTGTGCACTCGAGGCCAGTAGAACGTTTCAAAGAATGAAATATGTTTATGTTACGCCCTCATTTTACCCCATATTAAATCTAGTGACGACTAGTTAGGATTGAGCTCATTCCTAGGCGATTAGGTGAGACGGAGATAGGAGGTTATGATAAAAATTGCCGGGGCGGTGTATCGGTTGGAAATAGGTGGATATGTTTTAAGAGGGTGGTTTTTGAGAAAAAGAACAAAAGAGATATGATGCTTTTAAGTCACATAAGTATGAGAAAAGTAAGAGTTGTAATATGCCCTTATGCCACTTGCATGAATCTAGATTGTTGTGATTTGTTGATTTATGTGCTCAAGTATTGCCATACATTCATGCTTAAACATGTTGCATTCATGACATCAAGATGCATACTAAAAGAAATGGACCTTGGATAAATAGTTTCATAAACCCTAATAATGAATCTCATATGCATGAACACCTTTTATAAATAAACCCAAGGTTCCTGAGGATGTGAACGATGTAACCCTAGAATAGGAGATTCCTATTGAGATTCTTTAGTAAGATTCTCACTCTTTTCTCTTCTTTTTCTCGCTTCCGTCACATCTTCAGAGACTGATGGCGACATTCGTGGTCTTCATTGACACATCCGTCCGAGAGGCGCCCCTAACGAGGAGCTCACGCTCAGTCTACACGTATGCCCACTCCTGCCGCCTTGCGTTCTTGGATCAGTTACACTCCATTTCCCCGGGTTCTAGTAGCAGATGTTTTAGGGGAGGCTTAGTGCACACACTCACATGTAGACTGGATAAACTTGCTTTTGTTTTGAGGTTATTCACTATAGGTGCACTCGGGTAGTGATGGTTTACTATATGTTACTTTACGTTTCTCTGTTTCTATTGTACTTCCTTTCTGCTGTATTACAAGCTCTGCCCGTCCCAATGAGGGTATGACTACTTATGTATTCTAAGTTATGTTATTAATGAAACGTTTCTCTTATTGTGATGATTTATGCTCAGCTGTTATATGTTTCCATTTCTGTGTTTCTCTATGAGTGTTAAGTGTGCTTTATATTCCTATTATTCGATTAGACTAAGATCGTGGCTCTCACTTTGTTGTGTGTTTTAAAAAAAAAAATTACTCGTAATTTTCCTTTAGTATTTTAAGAAAAGGATGATACTATGAAGTAATAGCCTAATGTTTAACCTAATGTGTTCTAGAAAGTTGGGTTAAAAATTAGGGTGTTACAGGTGACCTAACTTCCTAGGAAGCGTGCGAGTGAGGACAAAGCATGCTGAAAAGACCCGTGTTGGTTTGTGGGGACAGTCGTCAATCCATAAAGCAGCAGGGGATGTTACAAATGGTATCAGAGCTTGCACCTCTCCCAGTACGGTGTGGTTCGGGGACGAACCAAGGCGGAAGCTGGTGGGCATGTAACGCCCGGGGACGAGGATGAGGAGTGATCGCCGGTGCAAAGAGGGCACGGACAAGGAGTGGCTCCTCGCAAGGTCCTCTAAGCGGAGGGGTACATGAATGAACCGATTACACACCCGAATGAGAGGGATCCTAAGATTGTATAGGTATGGGACTATACAGTTGAGGAGGGCTTATATGAATTGATTTGTACTACCTATACCAACAAGATGCATCTTCTTTTCGGTAGCCTAAACTGAAAGAACTCCACGGTTAAGCATGCTTGACCTGGGGTAATTTTGGGATGGGTGACCTCCTGGGAAGTTTTCCTAGGAAGCGTGCGAGTGAGGATGAAGCATGCTGAAAAGACCCGTGTTGGTTTGTGGGGACAGTCGTCAATCCATAAAGCAGCAGGGGATGTTACAAAGAGCACACACGGGAGCTCGAGAAAGATATGCGAAAAGAATTTCCGAACCTATTCACAGGTATCAAATTTTGAGGGCAAAATTTTTAATAAGAAGGGGAGAAATGTAACATCCCCAAATTTATAACTAAGATAAATATTAATTAGCGATAGCAAAACCAAGAGAATCTGAACAAATGTTATGAAACACAACAAATAGACTACTTAAGTATGTCTAGAGAAAAATGCAAAGAATTACGAAAATGCCATCACTTAGTGGAAATTACGAAAATGCCCTTGCTATGTAAAGGAAATTACCAAACTACCCTTGCCTTATTAAATGACAAAGATACCCTTACTCTATGAATGGAATTACAAAAATACCACTATCATTGTCTAATTACAAAAATATCCTTGTCTTAGTTAAAGAAATTACTACAATGCCATTTGCACAAATCCCTAGACTTGTCTTTAGACAAGAATGAATCTAAGCCATTGGATTAAGATGATAACACAATAATTTAACCACATACATCATACACATTTCTGAATCACATATATGCACTAAAGGTTAGAAAATCTCCACTAACATCTTTGCACAAAACATGGAGCATTTTCATCCAACATGTTTGCATAAAACATGGAAACATGTTTGCACAAAACATGGAGCATTTTCATCCAACATATCTGCACAAAACATGGAAACATGTCTGCACAAAACAAGGAGCATTTTCATCCCAAAATTCAGCCAACATGTTTCCATAAATCATGCTCCAAGTGCTTTCCTTCTGATTTTTTCTCTAATCTTTCCACTATAAATACTCCTCAAACTCTCTTCACTTCAGAAACTCCCTAAGTATTCTTTCTTTCTTATTCTATCATTCTTCTTATGTTCTTCAAAGACTTCTCTGGATCCTCTAATCTTCATCCAAACACTTCAATCCTAAGTCCAAACTTTCACTAGCCCTCACAAGAGTTACAATCTTTAACTCTAGTGAGAAATATTTTCTTAAGCATTCAAGTTCTAGAGCCAAGATTCAAGGAGGGTCATCCACTCCAAAGACTCTTGTTCAAAGCTTAAGGAAGAAGAGAAGGACCCTTTTTAGACCCTACACAAGAGGTAGGAGCTTCATCTTTAATTGTTCAAGCATTGTTGGCTTCTAACCTTGATAGAATGCCTCAAGTTTGAGTTATTGTTAAAAGTTTTAAATGATTATTTGAAAAATATATTTTTAGAAATATGACATGTTCTATTCTGTTATGAGTACCCTGATGATGTTATCAAACTCAAATATAACTTGAAAAGATTGTATGTGAAACCTGATTTAATAAAGGTAACTTAAGACATGAAAATGGTAGGTGCTGGAATTTCTAGTTGTTTCTGGAAGCAGGTACTTCGAAAGCTACTGTAATGCCCGGGGACGAGGATGAGGAGTGATCGCCGGTGCAAAAGAGGGCACGGACAAGGAGCGGCTCCTCGCAAGGTCCTCTAAGCGGAGGGGTACATGAATGAACCGATTACACACCCGAATGAGAGGGATCCTAAGACTGTATAGGTATGGGACTATACAGTTGAGGAGGGCTTATATGAATTGATTTGCACTACCTATACCAACAAGATGCATCTTCTTTTCGGTAGCCTAAACTGAAAGAACTCTATAGTTAAGTGTGCTTGACCTGGGGTAATTTTGGGATGGGTGACCTCCTGGGAAGTTTTCCCAGGAAGCATGCGAGTGAGGACAAAGCATGCTGAAAAGACCCGTGTTGGTTTGTGGGGACAGTCGTCAATCCATAAAGCAGCAGGGGATGTTACAAATGGTATCAGAGCCTGCACCTCTCCCAGTACGGTGTGGTTCGGGGACGAACCAGGCGGAAGCTGGTGGGCATGTAACGCCCGGGGACGAGGATGAGGAGTGATCGCCAGTGCAAAAGAGGGCACGGACAAGGAGCGGCTCCTCGCAAGGTCCTCTAAGCGGAGGGGTACATGAATGAACCGATTACACACCCGAATGAGAGGGATCCTAAGACTGTATAGGTATGGGACTATACAGTTGAGGAGGGCTTATATGAATTGATTTGCACTACCTATACCAACAAGATGCATCTTCTTTTCGGTAGCCTAAACTGAAAGAACTCCATAGTTAAGCGTGCTTGACCTGGGGTAATTTTGGGATGGGTGACCTCCTGGGAAGTTTTCCCAGGAAGCGTGCGAGTGAGGACAAAGCATGCTGAAAAGACCCGTGTTGGTTTGTGGGGACAGTCGTCAATCCATAAAGCAGCAGGGGATATTACAGCTACTGTTTATAAAATATCAAGTATCTTGAAATTAAAATAATTTTAATATAAACTAGACTCATTATAGAACACTCTCCAAAAAGAATCACCCAAAACGGATTTTTCTAGCTCAAGATATAAATTTTTAAAGTAGAGCCTAAGACTGAAACTTTAAATCTGACCTTGTAGTAGTAAAATAGGTGTAACTCACTCTAAAAAAATGCAAATGGACTGATTTCAACTTTGTTGGAGAGCTAACACATATAGGAATACACCCATATATGTTATGTATAAAGCTTTGTACCACGTAAATATAGAATGAGAAATAAATTTCGGGATAGTGTACTGTGAAAGTGCAGTTTGGAAAGGTTCTGGCTAAGGAAAGACTTGGTATTTAAGCATGTCCATTGTGACCCACCTCTCTTTCCTGGGAACCCTCCTATGCATGGTTTACAATTGATTTACACTATTCCAAAGATGTAAATGCTAAAATTTGATGAGTTAGGAATTTGGAACTACCTTTACTAAGCTGAGATAATAAGTATATAGAGAATTATAAACTTTCTTCTAAAAGATGTCAAAACTATAAATAAAAAAATCAAGTCTTGTAAAGAGAGAATTTTAAGAATTTAAGTAGAATAATAATCTTCAAGAGTTATATGAAAGTCATAATAATAATATATAAAGAACCTCTAATAATATTTTGAAGTACATTAATGTATTAATGGAATGCTAAGAGTACAAAGAACACTAAGAGAAAAAGATAATACTAAGACATCCATTACCTCTTAGGAACACTAGGAACTCAACTTGATAACTTTGGTTGCTTAATATGAATCATTTATGAAAATGTTTACTATGAGATTTACATGATATTATCCATGTTTCATGAAGTGAATTATAGTAATGTGAATGTATGGTGATGAGTTATGAAATGATGAGGATGAATGATTGATTGCCCATGATTTATTGTGATTACATGATGATATGCATACATTCATTTTCAAAGGAAATAATAAAAGTAAAAGCCTGGGAAATTAGCAATGAAAGTCTGGAAAAGTGGGCTCGAGCTAAGCTCACTCTTAACCATTGAGATTACGGCAATGGAAAGAAAATAAAAGTAAAGTTTGAAAA
This sequence comes from Dalbergia cultrata, assembly GCA_031216105.1. NCBI lineage: Eukaryota > Viridiplantae > Streptophyta > Magnoliopsida > Fabales > Fabaceae > Dalbergia > Dalbergia cultrata. The sequence goes on from JAVHNL010000053.1 coordinate 70,290, forward strand.
AGTAGCAATGAAAGTCTGGAAAAGTGGACTTGAGCTAAACTCACGGCTTAACCCCCTAAACCGTTGAGATCACGGCAACGGAATGAAAACCAAAAAGGTTGTGGCGACGGCCACGGTATGAGCTCATTACCCTTTAGGGTGGTCTAAGGCATTGGTGCATTCATCCCGTGAGTAATTAAGAAATATGTTGATGAAATAAATGAAAGATGATGATCACTAAACAAGTGAATGTTGAGGATGAGTAATCATGAAATGCATGCAGCTCCTAAATCATTATTGCTTATTAGTGGTTTTACATGATATGCTTATATGTATGCTTGATGAAATACTGAATGGATATTTCTGCTAATGTTCAAGATTAGTTTAAAAGTAATCGCACTTGACTAATCATGTTTGTGAAAGTTTGATAATTGAATCCTTACTTCACCTTTTTATAATAAACCCGAAGTATTTGGGGACGACAACGATGACACTTTTAGTACAAGTAGGAACTCCTACTGAGAAATCATGTATTTCTCACTCCTATGTTTATTTTTCGTTGTCGTTACCAGAGACAGACGTGTCCACCTAAAGCAACGAAGCTGTAGCTGAGGAAGGAGGTAGCACGTGAAGATTTCAAACCGTTCAAGTAGGAGCATTCCGAGCTTTAGTTACATTATAGTTTGTGAGAAAAAAATTAGTAATGTTAGAACTTATATTGTTATTTGTAATAACTTATCAGTATGATATGCCCTGTTGTGACTTATATATTAAGTGATCATATTCCAGTTTATGTGATAATAGTTATACACTTAGTCTCTTATTCGGCTTATTTAATTAAGTGCACAATGTAACTTGATTATAATCAATAAAAGTGCTATGTATTTCACTTCTCATTACAGGCTTAAGTTTTCAAAAAAATTAATTTATTTAAAGAAAAAAAAAACTTTCACTATTTTTCTAAGTTAATTTCAAAAGAAAATAAATGTAAGGCATAAGTGACAACTAATAGAATCCAAATGTGAACTTAAGCACAATGGGGTTCTATTAGGGTGTTACAACCCCACTGTGCTTAAGTTCACATTTGGATTCTATTAGTTGTCACTTATGCCTTGCATTTATTTTCTTTTGAAATTAACTTAGAAAAATAGTGGAGGTTTTTTTCCTTTAAATAAATTAATTTTTTTGAAAACTTAAGCCTGTAATGAGAACTGAAATACATAGCACTTTTATAGATAATAATCAAGTTACATTGCGCACTTAATTAAATAAGCGGAATAAGAGACTAAGTGTAGAACCATTATCACATAAACTGGAATATCATCACTTAATACATAAGTCACAACAGGACATATATCATACTGATAAGTTATTACAAATAATAATGTAAGTTCTACTATTACTAATTGTTTCTTACAAACTATAATGTAACTAAAGCTCGGAATGCTCCTAATTGAAAGGTTTGAAATCTTCACGCGCTACCTCCTTCCTTAGCTACAGCTTCGTTGCTTTAGGTGGACACGTCTGTCTCTGGTAACGACAATGGAAAATAAACATAGGAGTGAGAAATACATGATTTCTCAGTTGGAGTTCCTACTCGTACTAAAAGTGTCATCGTGGTCGTCCCAGTCACTTCGGGTTTATTATAAAAAGGTGAACAGGTAAGGATTCAATTATCAAACTTTCACAAAAGTGATTAGCCGAAGTGCAGTTACTTTTAAACTAATCTTGAACGTTAGCAGAAATATCCATTCAGTATTTCATCAAGCATACATATAAGCATATAATGTAAAACCACTAATAAGCAATAATCGTTTAGGAGCTGCATGCATTTCATGATTAATCATCCTCAACATTCACTTGTTTAGTGATCATCATCTTTCATTTATTTTCATCAACATATTTCTTTATTACTCACGAGATGAATGCATCAATGCCTTAGACCACCCTAAAGGGTAATGAGCTCATACCGTGGCCGTCGCCACAACCTTTTTGGTTTTCATTCCGTTGCCATGATCTCAACGGTTTAGGGGGTTAAGCCGTGAGTTTAGCTCAAGTCCACTTTTCCAGACTTTCATTGCTACTTTTTCAAACTTTACTTTTATTTTCTTTCCATTGCCGTAATCTCAATGGTTAAGAGTGAGCTTAGCTCGAGTCCACTTTTCCAGACTTTCATTGCTAATTTCCAAGGCTTTTACTTTTATTATTTCCTTTGAAAATGAATGTATGCATATCATCATGTAATCACAATAAATCATGGGCAATCAATCATTCATCCTCATCATTTCATAACTCATCACCATACATTCACTTCATGAAACATGGATAATATCATGTAAATCTCATAGCAAACATTTTCATAAATGATTCATATTAAGCAACCAAAGTTATCAAGTTGAGTTCCTAGTGTTCCTAAGAGTTGAAAAATATATTTCTCTTAGTGTTCTTTGTACTCTTAGCATTCCATTAATACATTAATGTACTTCAAAATATTATTATAGGTTCTTTATATATTATTATTATGACTTTCATATAACTCTTGAAGATTATTATTCTACTTAAATTCTTAAAATTCTCTCTTTACAAGACTTGATTCTTTTATTTATAGTTTTGACATCTTTTACAAGAAAGTTTATAATTCTCTATATACTTGTTATCTCAGCTTAGTAAAGGTAGTTCCAAATTCCTAACTCATCAAATTTTAGCATTTACATCTTTGGAATAGTGTAAATCAACTGTAAACCATGCATAGGAGGGTTCCTAGGAAAGAGAGGTGGGTCACAATGGACATGCTTAAATACCAAGTCTTTCCTTAGCCAGAACCTTTCTAAACTGCACTTTCACAGTACACTATCCCAAAATTTATTTCTCATTCTGTATTTACGTGGCACAAAACTTTATACATAACATATATGGGTGTATTCCTATATGTGTTAGCTCTCCAACAAAGTTGAAATCAGTCCATTTGCATTTTTCTAGAGTGAGTTACACCTATTTTACTACTACAAGGTCAGATTTAAAGTTTCAGTCTTATGCTCTACTTTAAAAATTTATATCTTGAGCTAGAAAACTCCGTTTTGGGTGATTCTTTTTGGAGAGTGTTCTATAATGAGTCTATTTTATAGTAAAATTATTTTAATTTCGAGATACTTGATATTTTATGAACAATATCTTTCGAAGTACCTGCTGCCAGAAACAACTAGAAATTCTAGCACTTACCATTTTCATGTCTTAAGTTACCTTTATTAGATCAGGTTTCACATACAATCTTTTCAAGTTATATTTGAGTTTGATAACATCATAAGGGTACTCATAACAGAATAGAACATGTCATATTTCTAAAAATATATTTTTCAAATAATCATTTAAAACTTTTGACAATAACTCAAACTTGAGGCATTATATCAAGGTTAGAAGCCAACAATGCTTGAACAATTAAAGATGAAGCTCCTACCTCTTGTGTAGGGTCTAAAAAGGGTCCTTCTCTTCTTCCTTAAGCTTGAACAAGAGTCCTTGGAGTGGATGACCCTCCTTGAATCTTGGCTCTAGAACTTGAGTGCTTAAGAAAATATTTCTCACTAGAGTTAAAGATTGTAACTCTTGTGAGGGCTAGTGAAAGTTTGGACTTAGGATTGAAGTGTTTGGATGAAGTTTAGAGGATCAAGAGAAGTCTTTGAAGAACATAAGAATAATGATAGAATAAGAAAGAAAGAACACTTAGGGAGTTTCTGAATTGAAGAGAGTTTGAGGAGTATTTATAGTGGAAAGATTAGAGAAAAAATGTAAGAAGGAAAGCACTTGGAGCATGATTTATGGAAACATGTTGGCTGAATTTTGGGATGAAAATACTCCTTGTTTTGTGCAAACATGTTTCCATGTTTTGTGCAAACATATTGGATGAAAATGCTCCATGTTTTGTGCAAACATGTTTCCATGTTTTATGCAAACATGTTGGATGAAAATGCGCCATGTTTTGTGCAAAGATGTTACTGGAGATTTTCTAACCTTTAGTGCATGTATGTGATTCAGAAATGTGTATGATGTATGTGGTTAAATTATTGTGTTATCATCTTAATCCAATGGCTTAGATTCATTCTTGTCTAAAGACAAGTCTAGGGATTTGTGCAAATGGCATTGTAGTAATTTCTTTAACTAAGACAAGGATATTTTTGTAATTAGACAATGATAGTGGTATTCTTGTAATTCCATTCATAGAGTAAGGGTATCTTTGTCATTTAATAAGGCAAGGGTAGTTTGGTAATTTCCTTTACATAGCAAGGGCATTTTCGTAATTTCCACTAAGTGATGGCATTTTCGTAATTCTTTGCATTTTTCTCTAGACATACTTAAGTAGTCTATTTGTTGTGTTTCATAACATTTGTCCAGATTCTCTTGGTTTTGCTATCGCTAATTAATATTTATCTTAGTTATAAATTTGGGGATGTTACACTAACCCCGAAATAGCTGACAGATGGATTCAAGAGATGGAGAAGGTTTTCTCAGTGGTAGCATGCTTTGATGAACAAAAGGTGGCATTCTCTACTTATATGCTGAAAGGAGAGGCTGCCGCATGGTGGAAGGGTGCAAAGGGCTTGCTCAAAAGTGCTGACATACAGATTACGTGGGAGGTTTTCTATGCTACGTTCCATAAGAAATATTTTCTAGATCCAGTTAAGAAGGCAAAGGAAGTAGAATTTCTATTGCTGACACAGGGAAATCGAAGTGTGGCTGAGTACACAACTAAGTTTGAAGAACTAATCAAACACTCAACTAGCTACCAAAGGGATCCCAACGAGGCTTGGAAATGCATGAAATATGAGAGTGGTTTGAGGCCAGACATTTTGGCATCTGTGGCTCCACTGGAGGTCACTGACTATGCATCTTTAGTCAGCAAAAGCCAAGTGGCTGAGAGTTGCAATCGCCAGCTAGTTGCCCACCGAGTTGAAGAGAATAGGAAGAGGTGTGCTCAACAAGGTCACCGAGGGTTCCCACCCCCTCACAAGAAACCCTACCAAGGAGGTGGATTTAAAGGGAAACAACCCCAACACCCTATGATGAATCAACCTAGGACACAAGCTGTTAATCGACCTAGGATGGCTGCTGTCCTTGAACCTATGACTAGACCCCCTTGTGCCACTTGTGAAAAGATACATGAAGGGGAATGCAGATTTGGTAAGAATGTTTGTTACCGGTGTGGACAGGCAGGACACTATTCTAGAGAGTGCCTAAAGTTCAATCAGTCTTCTACACTTAAGCCTAAGGCACAGGGACGCATGTTTGCTATCACTGCTGAGATGCCCTCAGAATCCGATGATCTGATTCAAGGTAAGTGTATAATTAATGGAAAACCCTTAATTGTATTGTTTGATTCTGGCGCAACACATTCATTCATTTCATATGATTGTGCTAATAAGTTGAGGTTGTATATGTCTGACTTAAAAATCATCTTAGTTGTCTCTACACCCACTATAAATACTGTTAGAACTGATCAAGCCTGCCTAAATTGTGAATTTGAGGTAGCTGATAGGATTTTTCATCATGATTTATTTGTTTACCCTTGTCTGTTTTTGATGTTATCTTGGGCATGGATTGGCTTTCGGCTAACCGTGTGTTACTACATTGTGTAAATAAGTCACTAGTATTTCTTTCCAAACCATCTTTACCCAATCCCTCTAAACTTGATAGAAAGGTACAACTATACCTAAACTCCATTATCATGGGGGATAGTAGGAATGAAAAGCGAGGATATGTCTTCCTAATGACAAGTGAGAAAGAAGTGGAGCAAGCTCTAGAAAAGATCCTTGTAGTAAAGGAATTCTCAGATGTTTTTCCTGATGACATACCTGAATTTCCTCCAAAAAGGGAGATTGAGTTTTCTATAGATTTGGTACCGGGAACAGGACCCATATCTATAGCTCCTTATAGGATGCCATTGGCCGAGTTAACAGAGTTGAAGAAGCAATTAGAGGAACTACTACAGAAGAAATTCGTTAGGCCCAGTGCTTCACCATGGGGAGCCCCAGTGTTGTTTGTCAAGAAGAAGGATGGGAGTATGCGATTATGTGTGGATTATAGGCAGCTAAACAAAGTGACTATAAAAAACTAATACCCTTTGCCTAGAATAGATGACCTCATGGACCAATTAAGAAGAGCCCAAGTGTTTTCCAAGATAGATCTGCGATCAGGGTACCACTAGATTTGAGTGAAGGAGGAGGACATACCAAAGACAGCCTTTAGGACTAGATATGGACATTATGAGTTTAATGTGATGTCGTTTGGGTTAACCAATGCACTGGTAGTGTTTATGGACTACATGAATAGGATATTTAGACCATACTTGGACAAGTTTGTAATAGTGTTCATCGATGACATTCTAGTTTATTCTAGAACTGAAGAAGAGCACGAAGAACACTTACGAGTGGTGTTGGAGGTGTTGAGGAACAAGAAACTTTATGCAAAGTTGTCCAAGTGTGAATTTTGGATAAAGGAAGTTAAGTTCTTAGGTCATGTAGTGTCACATGGGGGAATAGCAGTAGACCCAAGTAAGATAGAAGCGGTGCAACAATGGGAAACCCCTACCACTATGAAGGAGATTAGGAGTTTTCTAGGGCTAGCCGGTTACTACCGAAGGTTCATTAGAGGTTTTTCCCAAATTATCTTACCCCTCACCAAGCTAACAAGGAAGAATTCAGCTTTTATATGGAGCCCAGAATGTGAAGAGAGTTTCCAAGAACTAAAGAAGAAGTTGACCACTACCCCTGTCCTAATCCTACCTGACCCAAAAGAAAAATTTGAGGTGTATTGTGATGCCTCGGGAAGAGACTATAAAAAACTAATACCCTTTGCCTAGAATAGATGACCTCATGGACCAATTAAGAAGAGCCCAAGTGTTTTCCAAGATAGATCTGCGATCAGGGTACCACTAGATTTGAGTGAAGGAGGAGGACATACCAAAGACAGCCTTTAGGACTAGATATGGACATTATGAGTTTAATGTGATGTCGTTTGGGTTAACCAATGCACCGGTAGTGTTTATGGACTACATGAATAGGATATTTAGACCATACTTGGACAAGTTTGTAATAGTGTTCATCGATGACATTCTAGTTTATTCTAGAACTGAAGAAGAGCACGAAGAACACTTACGAGTGGTGTTGGAGTTGTTGAGGAACAAGAAACTTTATGCAAAGTTGTCCAAGTGTGAATTTTGGATAAAGGAAGTTAAGTTCTTAGGTCATGTAGTGTCACATGGGGGAATAGCAGTAGACCCAAGTAAGATAGAAGCGGTGCAACAATGGGAAACCCCTACCACTATGAAGGAGATTAGGAGTTTTCTAGGGCTAGCCGGTTACTACCGAAGGTTCATTAGAGGTTTTTCCCAAATTATCTTACCCCTCACCAAGCTAACAAGGAAGAATTCAGCTTTTATATGGAGCCCAGAATGTGAAGAGAGTTTCCAAGAACTAAAGAAGAAGTTGACCACTACCCTGTCCTAATCCTACCTGACCCAAAAGAAAAATTTGAGGTGTATTGTGATGCCTCGGGAAGAGGACTAGGATGTGTTTTGATGCAAAATAGGAATGCAGTAGCCTATGCCTCTAGACAGCTCAAACCCCATGAAGTTAATTACCCAACCCATGACTTAGAGCTAGCGGCTATTGTCTTTGCCTTAAAAATCTGGAGACATCATCTTTATGGTGTAAGGTTTGAAGTCTTTTCTGACCACAAAAGTCTGAAATACCTCTTCAACCAAAAGGAACTCAATATGAGACAAAGGCGTTGGATGGAGTTTCTCAAGGACTATGACTTTGGGTTGAACTACCACCCAGGAAAGGCAAATGTGGTAGCAGACGCTTTGAGTCGTAAGTCCTTGCATGCCGCTTGGCTCATGGTGAAAGAAAATGAGCTGATAGAAGATTTTAGGAACCTCAACTTAGGATATAGGGGGACTTCAGAACAAATTCGGTTAAGCCATAAGTGTAACCAGTAGCTTTAAGGATCAAATAATTCAAGCCCAAAGGGAAGATGAGGATTTCCTTAGAACCTTAACCCTTGTCGAAGCAGGAAAGTTGAAAGAGTTTGTCCAGGATAAGGAAGGAGTGTGGAGATACCAAGGGAGAATCTGTGTACCAGCAAAGGAAGGATTGAGAGCTAGCATTTTGGAAGAAGCCCACAAGAGTCAATTTAGTGTACACCCCGGTATAACCAAGATGTACCATGACTTAAAAAAGATGTTCTGGTGGCCAAAGATGAAAGCAGATATAGCAAATATAGTGCAAAAATGTTTGGTATGCCAAAAAGTGAAGATAGAGCATCAAAAACCCTCTGGAGTGCTGCAACCTCTTGAAATCCCCGAATGGAAGTGGGAAGGAATATCCATGGATTTCGTGATGGGATTGCCAAGAACGCCTACCGGACATGACTCCATATGGGTAATTGTGGATAGATTTACCAAATCTGCTCACTTTTTACCCATTCGAGCAAATTACCCTTTGGAAAAGTTAGCTCAGCTATACATCCAAGAGATAATAAGGCTCCATGGAGTACCCAAAACCATTGTCTCAGATAGGGATCCAAGGTTCACCTTAAGATTTTGGGGAACTTTGCAAAAGGCGTTTGGTTCAAGGTTGTGTCTAAGCACTGCCTATCACCCTCAAACTGATGGACAATCAGAAAGAACAATTCAAACCCTTGAGGATATGCTAAGAGCATGTGTCTTAGACCAGCCAAAAAGTTGGGACAAACAGCTTCCATTGATTGAGTTTGCATATAATAATAGTTACCACACTAGCATTGGGATGGCACCCTATGAGGCTTTGTATGGTAGAAAGTGTCAATCACCACTTTGTTGGTGTGACCAGGGAGAGCAAAGTATTTTGGGCCCTGATTTGGTAGAAGAGACAACCAAACAAATAAGGCGAATTAGGGAAAGAATCCTCACTGCTCAGAGTAGGCAGAAGAGCTATGCTGACATGAGAAGGAAACCTCTCGAATTTCAAGAAGGAGAACACATATTCTTGCTAATTACTCCTACCACAGGTATAGGTCGTGCAACGAAAGTCAAAAAGCTAAGCCCTAGATTCTTAGGACCCTTCCAAATCCTCAAAAAGGTAGGTCCTTCCGCCTACCAAATTGTATTACCTCCAAATTTGTCTAACCTACACAATGTTTTTCATGTGTCCCAATTGAGAAAGTATCAGTCAGACCCCAGTCATGTGTTTGAGCCAGAAACTATACAATTAAAAGATGACTTAACTTTTGAATTACCACCGATGAGGATCGTGGATCATGGCATCAAGCAGCTGAGAAACAAATCTGTATCTCTGGTCCGAGTAGCCTGGGGACAAGATGGAATGGAAGAGCACACATCGGAGCTTAAGAAAGATATGCGAAAAGAATTTTTGAACCTATTCACAGGTATCAAATTTTGAGGGCAAAATTTTTAATACGAAGGGGAGAAATGTAACATCCCCAAATTTATAACTAAGATAAATATTAATCTTAATTAGCGATAGCAAAACCAAGAGAATTTGGACAAATGTTATAAAACACAACAAATAGACTACTTAAGTATGTCTAGAGAAAAATGCAAAGAATTACGAAAATGCCATCACTTAGTGAAAATTACGAAAATGCCCTTGCTATGTAAAGGAAATTACCAAACTACCCTTGCCTTATTAAATGACAAAGATACCCTTACTCTATGAATGGAATTACAAGAATACCACTATCATTGTCTAATTACAAAAATATCCTTGTCTTAGTTAAAGAAATTACTACAATGCCATTTGCACAAATCCCTAGACTTGTCTTTAGACAAGAATGAATCTAAGCCATTAGATTAAGATGATAACACAATAATTTAACCATATACATCATACACATTTTTGAATCACATACATGCACTAAAGGTTAGAAAATCTCCACTAACATCTTTACACAAAACATGGAGCATTTTCATCCAACATGTTTGCATAAAACATGGAAACATGTTTGCACAAAACATGGAGCATTTTCATCCAACATGTTTACATAAAACATGGAAACATGTTTGCACAAAACAAGGAGCATTTTTATCCCAAAATTCAGCCAACATGTTTCCATAAATCATGCTCCAAGTGCTTTCCTTCTTCTGTTTTTTTCTCTAATCTTTCCACTATAAATACTCCTCAAACTCTCTTCAATTCAGAAACTCCCTAAGTGTTCTTTCTTTCTTATTCTATCATTCTTCTTATGTTCTTCAAAGACTTCTCTTGATCCTCTAAACTTCATCCAAACACTTAAATCCTAAGTTCAAACTTTCACTAGCCCTCGCAAGAGTTACAATCTTTAACTCTAGTGAGAAATATTTTCTTAAGCACTCAAGTTCTAGAGCCAAGATTCAAGGAGGGTCATCCACTCCAAAAACTCTTGTTCAAAGCTCAAGAAAGAAGAGAAGGACCCTTTTTAGACCCTACACAAGAGGTAGGAGCTTCATCTTTAATTGTTAAAGCATTGTTGGCATCTAACCTTGATAGAATGCCTCAAGTTTGAGTTATTGTCAAAAGTTTTGAATGATTTGAAAAATATATTTTTAGAAATATGACATGTTCTATTCTGTTATGAGTACTCTTATGATGTTATCAAACTCAAATATAACTTGAAAAGATTGTATGTGAAACCTGATTTAATAAAGGTAACTTAAGACAAGAAAATGGTAGGTGCTGGAATTTCTAGTTGTTTCTGGCAGCAGGTACTTCGAAAACTACCGTTCATACAATATCAAGCATCTCTAAGTTAAAATAATTTTACTATAAACTAGACACATTATAGAACATTCTCCAAAAATAATCACCCAAAACGGAGTTTTCTAGCTCAAGATATAATTTTTTAAAGTAGAGCCTAAGACTGAAACTTTAAATTTGACCTTGTAGTAGTAAAATAGGTGTAACTCACTCTAGAAAAATGCAAATGGACTGATTTCAACTTTGTTAGAGAGCTAACATATATAGGAATACACCGATGCATGTTATGTATAAAGCTTTGTACCTCATAAATACAGAATGAGAAATAAATTTCGGGATAGTGAACTGTGAAAGTGCAGTTTGGAAAGGTTCTGGCTAAGGAAAGACTTGGTATTTAAGTGTGTCCATTGTGACCCACCTCTCTTTCTTGGGAACCCTCCTATGCATGGTTTACAATTGATTTACACTATTCCAAAGATGTAAATGCTAAAATTTGATGAGTTAGGAATTTGGAGCTACCTTTACTAAGCTGAGATAACAAGTATACAGAGAATTATAAACTTTCTTCTAAAAGATGTCAAAACTATAAATAAAAGAATCAAGTCTTGTAAAAAGAGAATTTTAAGAATTTAAGTAGAATAATAATCTTCAAGAGTTATATGAAAACCATAATAAAAATATATAAATAACCTATAATAATATTTTGAAGTGCATTAATGTATTAATGGAATTCTAAGAGTACAAAGAACACTAAGAGAAAAAGATAATACTAAGACATCCATTACCTCTTAGGAACACTAGGAACTCAACTTGATAACTTTGGTTGCTTAAAATGAATCATTTATGAAAATGTTTACTATGAGATTTACATGATATTATCCATGTTTCATGAAGTGAATGTATGGTGATGAGTTATGAAATGATGAGGATGAATGATTGATTGCCCATGATTTATTGTGATTACATGATGATATGCATACATTCATTTTCAAAGGAAATAATAAAAGTAAAAGCCTGTGAAATTAGCAATGAAAGTCTAGAAAAGTGGACTCGAGCTAAGCTCACGCTTAACCGTTGAGATTATGGTAACCAAAAGAAAATAAAAGTAAAGTTTGAAAAAGTAGCAATCAAAGTCTAGAAAAGTGGACTCGAGCTAAACTCACGGCTTAACCCCCTAAACCGTTGAGATCACGGCAACGGAAAGGAAACCAAAAAGGTTGTGGTGACGGCCACGGTATGAGCTCATTTACCCTTTAGGGTGGTCTAAGGCATTAATGCATTCATCCCGTGAGTAATTAAGAAATATGTTGATGACATAAATGAAAGATGATGATCACTAAACAAGTGAATGTTGAGGATGAGTAATCATGAAATGCATGCAGCTCCTAAATGATTACTGCTTATTAGTGGTTTTTCATGATATGCTTATATGTATGCTTGATGAAATACTGAATGGATATTTCTGCTAATGTTCAAGATTAGTTTAAAAGTAACTGCACTTCGGCTAATCACGTTTGTGAAAGTATGATAATTGAATCCTTACATGTTCACCTTTTTATAATAAACCCGAAGTGACTGGGACGACAATGATGACACTTTTAGTACAAGTAGGAACTCCTACTGAGAAATCATGTATTTCTCACTCCTATGTTTATTTTCCGTTGTCGTTACCAGAGACAGACGTGTCCACCTAAAGCAACGAAGCTGTAGCTGAGGAAGGAGGTAGCGTGTGAAGATTTCAAACCTTTCAAGTAGGAGCATTCCGAGCTTTAGTTACATTATAGTTTGTGAGAAACAATTAGTAATAGTAGAACTTATATTGTTATTTTTAATAACTTCTCAGTATGATATATGTAACACCCTAATAGAACCCCACTGTGCTTAAGTTCACATTTGGATTCTATTAGTTGTCACTTTTGCCTTGTACTTATTTTCTTTTGAAATTAACTTAGAAAAATAGTGGAAGTTTTTTTTTTCTTCTTTAAATAAGTTAATTTTTTTGAAAACTTAAGCCTGTAACGAGAAGTGAAATACATAGCGCTTTTACAGATAATAATCAAGTTACATTGCGCACTTAATTAAATAAGCAGAATAAGAGACTAAGTGTAGAACTATTAAACTGGAATATAATCACTTAATACATAAGTCACAACAGGGCATATATCATACTGATAAGTTATTACAAATAACAATATAAGTTCTACTATTACTAACTGTTTCTCACAAACTATAATGTAACTAAAGCTCGAAATGCTCCTACTTGAAAGGTTTGAAATCTTCACTCGCTACCTCCTTCCTCAGCTACAGCTTCGTTGCTTTAGGTGGACACGTCTGTCTCTGGTAACGACAACGGAAAATAAACATAGGAGTGAGAAATACATGATTTCTCAGTAGGAGTTCCTACTTGTACTAAAAGTGTCATCGTTGTTGTAACATCCCCAAATTTATAACTAAGATAAATATTAATCTGAATTATCGATAGCAAAACCAAGAGAATCTGGACAAATGTTATGAAACACAACAAATAGACTACTTAAGTATGTCTAGAGAAAAATGCAAAGAATTACGAAAATGCAATCACTTAGTAGAAATTACGAGAATGCCTTTGCTATGTAAAGGAAATTACCAAACTACCCTTGCCTTATTAAATGACAAAGATACCCTTACTCTATGAATGGAATTACAAGAATACCTATCATTGTCTAATTACAAAAATATCCTTATCTTAGTTAAAGAAATTACTACAATGCCATTTGCACAAATCCCTACACTTGTCTTTAGACAAGAATAAATCTAAGCCATTGGATTAAGATGATAACACAATAATTTAACCACATACATCATACACATTTCTGAATCACATACATGCACTAAAGGTTAGAAAATCTCCACTAACATCTTTGCACAAAACATGGAAACATGTTTGCACAAAACATGGAGCATTTTCATCCAACATGTTTGCACAAAACATGGAAACATGTTTGCACAAAACATGGAGCATTTTCATCCAACATGTTTGCATAAAACATGGAAACATGTTTGCACAAAACAAGGAGCATTTTCATCCCAAAATTCAGCCAACATGTTTCCATAAATCATGCTCCAAGTGCTTTCCTTCTTCTGTTTTTTTCTCTAATCTTTCCACTATAAATACTCCTCAAACTCTCTTCAATTCAGAAACTCCCTAAGTGTTCTTTCTTTCTTATTCTATCATTCTTCTTAGACTTCTCTTGATCCTCTAAATTTCATCCAAACACTTAAATCCTAAGTCCAAACTTTCACTAGCCCTCACAAGAGTTACAATCTTTAACTCTAGTGAGAAATATTTTCTTAAGCACTCAAGTTCTAGAGCCAAGATTCAAGGAGGGTCATCCACTCCAAGGACTCTTGTTCAAGCTTAAGGAAGAAGAGAAGGACCCTTTTTTAGACCCTACACAAGAGGTAGGAGCCCTCACTTTGGTTGTGTAAGCCATGATGACATCTAACCTTGCTCATGGTTAGGATGCCATCAAGCTTATGTTTGTTGATAAAAATGTTTCAAGGATATTGTATAAATATTTTGTGAAACCCCTTGTTCCATTCTGCTTCCAAAGTGATATTATGTTGCTTTCATGCTCAAATGATGCTTGAAATATGTTGTGTGATCCTTGTGTTAAAATAAGTGACATAAAACATGAAAATGGTAAGTGCTGGATTTTTGGCTATTTCTTGCAGTAGGTGTTCCGAAATTTAATACTCATAAAATATGAAGTATCTTGAAATAAAAATATTTTTATCATAAACTAGATGCATCATAAAACACTCTCCAAAAAGAATCACCCAAAACGGAGTTTTCTAGCTCAAGATATAAATTTTTAAAGTAGAGCCTAAGACTGAAACTTTAAATCTGACCTTGTAGTAGTAAAATAGGTGTAACTCACTCTAGAAAAATGCAAATGGACTGATTTCAACTTTGTTGGAGAGCTAACACATATAGGAATACACCCATGTATGTTATGTATAAAGCTTTGTACCACGTAAATACAGAATGAGAAATAAATTTCGGGATAGTGTACTGTGAAGCTGCAGTTTGGAAAGGTTCTGGCTAAGGAAAGACTTGGTATTTAAGCATGTCCATTGTGACCCACCTCTCTTTCCTGGGAACCCTCCTATGCATGGTTTACAATTGATTTACACTATTCCAAAGATGTAAATGCTAAAATTTGATGAGTTAGGAATTTGGAACTACCTTTACTAAGCTGAGATAACAAGTATACAGAGAATTATAAACTTTCTTCTAAAAGATGTCAAAACTATAAATAAAAGAATCAAGTCTTGTAAAAAGAGAATTTTAAGAATTTAAGTAGAATAATAATCTTCAAGAGTTATATGAAAACCAAAATAAAAATATATAAATAACCTATAATAATATTTTGAAGTGCATTAATGTATTAATGGAATTCTAAGAGTACAAAGAACACTAAGAGAAAAAGATAATACTAAGACATCCATTACCTCTTAGGAACACTAGGAACTCAACTTGATAACTTTGGTTGCTTAAAATGAATCATTTATGAAAATGTTTACTATGAGATTTACATGATATTATCCATGTTTCATGAAGTGAATTATAGTAAAGTGAATGTATGATGATGAGTTATGAAATGATGAAGATGAATGATTGATTGCCCATGATTTATTGTGATTACATGATGATATGCATACATTCATTTTCAAAGGAAATAATAAAAGTAAAGTTTGAAAAAGTAGCAATGAAAGTCTGGAAAAGTGGACTTGAGCTAAACTCATGGCTTAACCCCCTAAACCGTTGAGATCACGGCAACGGAAAGGAAACCAAAAAAAGTTATGGCGACGGCCACGGTATGAGCTCATTACCCTTTTAGGGTGGTCTAAGGCATTGATGCATTCATCCCGTGAGTAATTAAGAAATATGTTGATCACTAAACAAGTGAATGTTGAGGATGAGTAATCATGAAATGCATGCAGCTCCTAAATGATTATTGCTTATTAGTGGTTTTACATGATATGCTTATATGTATGCTTGATGAAATACTGAATGGATATTTCTGCTAATGTTCAAAATTAGTTTAAAAGTAACTGCACTTCGGCTAATCACGTTTGTGAA
Source organism: Dalbergia cultrata (assembly GCA_031216105.1). Taxonomy (NCBI): domain Eukaryota; kingdom Viridiplantae; phylum Streptophyta; class Magnoliopsida; order Fabales; family Fabaceae; genus Dalbergia; species Dalbergia cultrata. The sequence continues at coordinate 86,118 of JAVHNL010000053.1, forward strand.
AGTTTGATAATTGAATCCTTATCTGTTCACCTTTTATAATAAACCCGAAGTGACTGGGACGACAACGATGACACTTTTAGTACAAGTAGGAACTCCTACTGAGAAATCATGTATTTCTCTCTCCTATGTTTATTTTCCGTTGTCGTTACGAGAGACAGACGTGTCCACCTAAAGCAACGGTCGTAGTGAGGAAGGAGGTAGCACGTGAAGATTTCAAACCGTTCAAGTAGGAGCATTCCGAGCTTTAGTTACATTATAGTTTGTGAGAAACAATTAGTAATAGTAGAACTTCTATTGTTATTTGTAATAACTTATCAGTATGATATATGCCCTGTTGTGACTTATGTATTAAGTGATTATATTCCAGTTTATGTGATAATAGTTCTACACTTAGTCTCTTATTACGCTTATTTAATTAAGTGCGCAATGTAACTTGATTATTATCTATAAAAGCGCTATGTATTTCACTTCTCGTTACTGGCTTAAGTTTTCAAAAAAATTAATTTATTTAAAGAAAAAAAAAACGTCCACTATTTTTGTAAGTTAATTTCAAAAGAAAATAAATACAAGGCAAAAGTAACAACTAATAGAATCCAAATGTGAACTTAAGCACAGTGGGGTTCTATTAGGGTGTTACATTATGGTATCAGAGCAGTTCATCCTATTTAAGCCTGAGGAATGGACTGACTATGCTTCTGTCTATGATATCATGCTATTAATCTTATCTATATGATGGGATATAGGATTTAGAAATGCATGATCGTCTTGTGATACTGCCATAGTTGCTACCATGCTTAGCTATAGTATTGAGCCTGATCAACTCGATGACTGTTGTTTGGTGTGTCTAGGAACTAATGGCAGCAAACAGACGTACGCATGGGGCATGCGGTGGAGGTAATCGTGATGAACTGGCAAATGCACTCTAGGAGATGGCTAGGGCTATGCAAGCACAAGCAACAGTGATGATGGAGCAGATGAATAGGTCGTCAGAGGAGTCAGTTGGGAATCAAGAACATGGAAAATTCTCAGAATTCAAGAGGGCTGGACCTCCAGAATTCAAAGGGACAACTAACCCCGAAATAGCTAACATATGGATTCAAGAGATGGAGAAGGTTTTCTCAGTGGTAGAATGTTCTAATGAACAAAAGGTGGCATTCTCTACTTATATGCTGAAAGGAGAGGCTGCCGCGTGGTGGAAGGGTGCAAAGGGCTTGCTTGAAAATGCTGACATACAGATTACGTGGGAGGTCTTCTATGCCACATTCCATAAGAAATATTTTCCAGATCCGGTTAAGAAGGCAAAGGAAGTAGAATTTCTATTGCTGACACAGGGAAATCGAAGTGTGGCTGAGTACACCGCTAAGTCTGAAGAACTGATCAAACACTCAACTAGCTACCAAAGGGATCCCAACGAAGCTTGGAAATGCATGAAATATGAGAGTGGTTTAAGGCCAGACATTTTGGCATCTGTGGCTCCACTGGAGGTCACTGACTATGCATCTTTAGTCAGCAAAAGCCAAGTGGCTGAGAGTTGCAATCGCGAGCTAGTTGCCCACCGAGTTGAAGAGAATAGGAAGAGGTCTGCTCAACAAGATCACCGAGGGTTCCCACCCCCTCACAAGAAACCCTTCCAAGGAGGTGGATTTAAAGGGAAACAACCCCAACACCCTATGATGAATCAACCTAGGACACAAGCTGTTAATCGACCTAGGATGGCTGCTGTCCCTGAACCTATGAGTAGACCCCCTTGTGCCACTTGTGGAAAGATACATGGAGGGGAATGCAGATTTGGTAAGAATGTTTGTTATCGGTGTGGACAGGCAGGACACTATTCTAGAGAGTGCCTAAAGTTCAATCAGTCCTCTACACTCAAGCCTAAGGCACAGGGACGCGTGTTTGCTATCACTGCTGAGATGCCCTCAGAATCCGATGATCTGATTCAAGGTAAGTGTATAATTAATGGAAAATCCTTAATTGTATTGTTTGATTCTCAAGCAACACATTCATTCATTTCATATGATTGTGCTAATAAGTTGAGGTTGTATATATCTGACTTAAAAATCATCTTAGTTGTCTCTACACCCACTATAAATACTGTTAAAACTGATCAAGCCTGCCTAAATTGTGAATTTGAGGTAGCTGATAGGATTTTTCATCATGATTTAGTTTGTCTACCCTTGTCTAGTTTTGATGTAATCTTGGGCATGGATTGGCTTTCGGCCAACCGTGTGTTACTACATTGTGCAAATAAGTCACTAGTATTTCTTCCCAAACCATCTTTACCCAATCCCTCTAAACTTGATAGAAAGGTACGACTATACCTAAACTCCATTATCATGGGGGATAGTAGGAATGAAGAGCGAGGATATGTTTTCCTGATGACAAGTCAGAGGGAAGTGGAGCAAGCTCTAGAAAAGATCCTTGTAGTAAAGGAATTCTCAGATGTTTTTCCTGATGGCATACCTGAATTTCCTCCAAAATGGGAGATTGAGTTTTCTATAGATTTGGTACCGGGAACGGGACCCATATCTATAGCTCCTTATAGGATGCCACTGGCCGAGTTAATGTAATTGAAGAAGCAATTAGAGGAGCTACTAGAGAAGAAATTCATTAGGCCTAGTGCTTCACCATGGGGAGCTCCAGTGCTATTTGTCAAGAAGAAGGATGGGAGCTTGCGGTTATGTGTGGATTATAGGCAGCTAAACCAAGTGACCATAAAGAATAAATACCCTTTGCCTAGAATAGATGACCTCATGGACCAATTAAGAGGATCCCAAGTGTTTTCCAAGATAGATCTGCGATCAGGATACCACCAGATTCGAGTGAAGGAGGAGGACATACCAAAGATAGCCTTTAGGACTAGATATGGATATTATGAGTTTAATGTGATGTCGTTTGGGTTAACCAATGCACCGGCAGTGTTTATGGACTACATTAATAGGATATTTAGACCATACTTCGACAAGTTTGTAATAGTATTCATCAATGACATTCTAGTTTACTCTAGAACTGAAGAAGAGCACGAAGAACACTTACGAGTGGTGTTGGAGGTGTTGAGGAACAAGAAACTTTATGCAAAGTTGTCCAAGTGTGAATTTTGGACGAAGGAAGTTAAGTTCTTAGGTCATGTAGTGTCACATGGGGGAATAGCAGTAGACCCAAGTAATATAGAAGCGGTGCAACAATGGGAAACCCCTACCACTGTGAAGGAGATTAGGAGTTTTCTAGGGCTAGCCGGTTACTATCGAAGGTTCATTAGAGGTTTTTCCCAAATTGCCTTACCCCTCACCAAGCTAATAAGGAAGAATTCAGCTTTTATATGGAGCCCAGAATGTGAAGAGAGTTTCCAAGAACTAAAAAAGAAGTTGACCACTACCCCTGTCCTAATCCTACGACCCAAAAGAAAAATTTGAGGTGTATTGTGATGCCTCGGGAAGAGGACTAGGATGTGTTTTGATGCAAAATAGGAATGTAGTAGCCTATGCCTCTAGACAGCTCAAACCCCATGAAGTAAATTACCCAACCCATGACTTAGAGCTAGCGGCTATTGTCTTTGCCTTAAAAATCTGGAGACATCATCTTTATGGTGTAAGGTTTGAAGTATTTTCTGACCACAAAAGTCTGAAATACCTCTTCAACCAAAAGGAACTCAATATGAGACAAAGGGGTTGGATGGAGTTTCTCAAGGACTATGACTTTGGGTTGAACTACCACCCAGGAAAGGCAAATGTGGTTTTGAGTCGTAAGTCCTTGCATGCCGCTTGGCTCATGGTGAAAGAAAATGAGCTGATAGAAGATTTTAGGAACCTCAACTTAGGATATAGGGGGACTTCAGAACAAATTCGGTTAAGCCAACTAAGTGTAACTAGTAGCTTTAAGGATCAAATAATTCAAGCCCAAAGGGAAGATGAGGATTTCCTTAGAACCTTAACCCTTGTCCAAGGTGAAAGTTGAAAGAGTTTGTCCTGGATAAGGAAGGAGTGTGGAGATACCAAGGGAGAATCTGTATACTGCAAAAGAAGGATTGAGAGCTAGCATTTTGGAAGAAGCCCACAAGAGTCAATTTAGTGTACACCCTGGTATAACCAAGATGTACCATGACCTAAAAAAGATGTTCTGGTGGCCAAAGATGAAAGCAGATATAGCAAATATAGTGCAAAAATGTTTGGTATGCCAAAAAGTGAAGATAGAGCATCAAAAACCCTCCGGAGTGCTATAACCTCTCGAAATCCCCGAATGGAAGTGGGAAGGAATATCCATGGATTTCGTGGTGGGATTGCCAAGAACGCCTACCGGACATGACTCTATATGGGTAATTGTAGATAGATTGACCAAATCTGCTCACTTTTTACCCATTCGAGCAAATTACCCTTTGGAAAAGTTAGCTCAGTTATACATCCAAGAGATAATAAGGCTCCATGGAGTACCCAAAACCATTGTCTCAGATAGGGATCCAAGGTTCACCTCAAGATTTTGGGGAGCTTTGCAAAAGGCATTTGGTTCAAAGTTGTGTCTAAGCACTGCCTATCACCCTCAGACTGATGGACAATCAGAAAGAATAATTCAAACCCTTGAGGATATGCTAAGAGCATGTGTCTTAGACCAGCCAAAAAGTTGGGACAAACAGCTTCCATTGATTGAGTTTGCATATAATAATAGTTACCACACTAGCATTGGGATGGCACCTTATGAGGCTTTGTATGGTAGAAAGTGTCAATCACCACTTTGTTGGTGTGACCCGGGAGAGCAAAGTATTTTGGGCCCTGATTTGGTAGAAGAGACAACCAAACAAATAAGGAAAATTAGGGAAAGAATCCTCACTGCTCAGAGTAGGCAGAAGAGCTATGCTGACAAGAGAAGGAAACCTCTTGAATTTCAAGAAGGAGAACACATATTCTTGCGAATTACTCCTACCACAGGTATAGGTCGTGCAATGAAAGTCAAAAAGCTAAGCCCTAGATTCTTAGGACCCTTCCAAATCCTCAAAAAGGTAGGTCCCTCCGCCTACCAAATTGCATTACCTCCAAATTTGTCTAACCTACACAATGTTTTTCATGTGTCCCAATTGAGAAAGTATCAGTCAGACCCCAGTCATGTGTTTGAGCCAGAAACTATACAATTAAAAGATGACTTAACTTTTGAATTACCACCGATGAGGATCGTGGATCATGGCATCAAGCAGCTGAGAAACAAATCTGTATCTGCAGTCCGAGTAGCTTGGGGACAAGATGGAATGGAAGAGCACACATGGGAGCTCGAGGAAGATATGCGAAAAGAATTTCCGAACCTATTCACAGGTATCAAATTTTGAGGGCAAAATTTTTAATAAGGAGGGGAGAAATGTAACATCCCCAAATTTATAACTAAGATAAATATTAATTAGCGATAGCAAAACCAAGAGAATCTGGACAAATGTTATGAAACACAACAAATAGTCTACTTAAGTATGTCTAGAGAAAAATGCAAAGAATTACGAAAATGCCATCACTTAGTGGAAATTACGAAAATGCCCTTGCTATGTAAAGGAAATTACCAAACTACCCTGCCTTATTAAATGACAAAGATACCCTTACTCTATGAATGGAATTACAAGAATACCACTATTATTGTCTAATTACAAAAATATCCACTAACATCTTTGCACAAAACATGGAAACATGTTTGCATAAAACATGGAAACATGTTTGCACAAAACAAGGAGCATTTTCATCCCAAAATTCAGCCAACATGTTTCCATAAATCATGCTCCAAGTGCTTTCCTTCTTCTGTTTTTTCTCTAATCTTTCCACTATAAATACTCCTCAAACTCTCTTCAATTCAAAAACTCCCTAAGTGTTCTTTCTTTCTTATTCTATCATTCTTCTTATGTTTTTCAAAGACTTCTCTTGATCCTCTAAACTTCATCCAAACACTTAAATCCTAAGTCCAAACTTTCACTAGCCCTCACAAGAGTTACAATCTTTAACTCTAGTGAGAAATATTTTCTTAAGCATTCAAGTTCTAGAGCCAAGATTCAAGGAGGGTCATCCACTCCAAAGACTCTTGTTCAAAGCTTAAGGAAGAAGAGAAAGACCCTTTTTAGACCCTACACAAGAGGTAGGAGCATTCCGAGCTTTAGTTACATTATAGTTTGTGAGAAACAATTAGTAATAGTAGAACTTATATTGTTATTTGTAATAACTTATCAGTATGATATATGCCCTGTTGTGACTTATGTATTAAGTGATTATATTCCAGTTTATGTGATAATTGTTCTACACTTAGTCTTTTATTCCACTTATTTAATTAAGTGCGCAATGTAACTTGATTATTATCTATAAAAGCGCTATGTATTTCACTTCTCGTTACAGGCTTAAGTTTTCAAAAAAATTAATTTATTTAAAGAAAAAAAAAACTTCCATTATTTTTCTAAGTTAATTTCAAAAGAAAATTAATACAAGGCAGAAGTGACAACTAATAGAATCCAAATGTGAACTTAAGCACAGTGGGGTTCTATTAGGGTGTTACAGCGAGCAGAGGCATGGATGGCAAAGAGCAGATGTAACGCCCGGGGACGAGGACGAGGAGTGATCGCCGGTGCAAAGAGGGCACGGACAAGGAGCGGCTCCTCACAAGGTCCTCTAAGTGGAGGGGTACATGAATGAACCGATTACACACCCGAATGAGAGGGATCCTAAGATTGTATAGGTATGGGACTATACAGTTGAGGAGGGCTTATATTAACCAACCAAAGTTATCAAGTTGAGTTCCTAGTGTTCGTAAGAGGTAATGGATGTCTTAGTATTATCTTTTTCTCTTAGTGTTCTTTGTACTCTTAGCATTCCATTAATACATTAATGCACTTCAAAATATTATTATAGGTTCTTTATATATTTTTATTATGGCTTTCATATAACTCTTGAAGATTATTATTCTACTTAAATTCTTAAAATTCTCTCTTTACAATACTTGATTCTTTTATTTATAGTTTTGACATCTTTTAGAAGAAAGTTTATAATTATCTGTATACTTGTTATCTCAGCTTAGTAAAGGTAGTTCCAAATTCCTAACTCATCAAATTTTAGCATTTACATCTTTGGAATAGTGTAAATCAACTGTAAACCATGCATAGGAGGGTTCCCAGGAAAGAGACGTCGGTCACAATGGACACGCTTAAATACCAAGTCTTTCCTTAGCCAGAACCTTTCCAAACTGCACTTTCACAGTACACTATTCCGAAATTTATTTCTCATTCTGTATTTACATTGTACAAAGCTTAATACATAACATACATGGGTGTATTCCTATATGTGTTAGCTCTCCAACAAAGTTGAAATCAGTCCATTTGCATTTTTCTAGAGTGAGTTACACCGTTTTTACTACTACAAGGTCGGATTTAAAGTTTCAGTCTTAGTCTCTACTTTAAAAATTTATATCTTGAGCTAGAAAACTCCGTTTTGGGTGATTCTTTTTGGAGAGTGTTTTATGATGCGTCTAGTTTATGGTAAAAATATTTTTATTTCAAGATACTTCATATTTTATGAGTATTAAATTTCGGAACACCTACTGCAAGAAACAGCCAAAAATCCAGCACTTATCATTTTCATGTTTTATGTCACTTATTTTAACACAAGGATCACACAACATATTTCAAGCATCATTTGAGCATGAAAGCAACATAATATCACTTTGGAACAGAATGGAACAAGGGCTTTCACAAAATATTTATACAATATCCCCTTGAAACATTTTTATCAACAAACATAAGCTTGATGGCATCCTAACCATGAGCAAGGTTAGATGTCATCATGGCTTACACAACCAAAGTGAGGGCTCCTACCTCTTGTGTAGGGTCTAAAAAGGGTCCTTCTCTTCTTCCTTAAGCTTGAACAAGAGTCCTTGGAGTGGATGACCCTCCTTGAATCTTGGCTCTAGAACTTGAGTGCTTAAGAAAATATTTCTCACTAGAGTTAAAGATTGTAACTCTTGTGAGGGCTAGTGAAAGTTTGGACTTAGGATTTAAGTGTTTGGATGAAGTTAAGAGGATCAAGAGAAGTCTTTGAAGAACATAAGAAGAATGATAGAATAAGAAAGAAAGAACACTTAGGGAGTTTCTGAATTGAAGAGAGTTTGAGGAGTATTTATAGTGGAAAGATTAGAGAAAAACAGAAGAAGGAAAGCACTTGGAGCATGATTTATGGAAACATGTTGGCTGAATTTTGGGATGAAAATGCTCCTTGTTTTGTGCAAACATGTTTCCATGTTTTGTGCAAATATGTTTCCATGTTTTATGCAAACATGTTGGATGAAAATGCTCCATGTTTTATGCAAACATGTTTCCATGTTTTGTGCAAAGATGTTAGTGGAGATTTTCTAACCTTTAGTGCATGTATGTGATTCAGAAATGTGTATGATGTATGTGGTTAAATTATTGTGTTATCATCTTAATCCAATGGCTTAGATTCATTCTTGTCTAAAGACAAGTCTAGGGATTTGTGTAAATGGCGTTGTAGTAATTTCTTTAACTAAGACAAGGATATTTTTGTAATTAGACAATGATAGTGGTATTCTTGTAATTCCATTCATAGAGTAAGGGTATCTTTGTCATTTAATAAGGCAAGGGTAGTTTGGTAATTTCCTTTACATAGCAAGGGCATTTTCGTAATTTCCACTAAGTGATGGCATTTTCGTAATTCTTTACATTTTTCTCTAGACATACTTAAGTAGTCTATTTGTTGTGTTTCATAACATTTGTCCAGATTCTCTTGGTTTTTGCTATCGCTAATTAATATTTATCTTAGTTATAAATTTGGGGATGTTACAGAGACAGTATACTAGACTAGAGCATTTTTATGCGAGTTAGATGGGCTGGTCTGCGGACCCCATGGGCTAGGCCAGTTTAGCCTGCGGCCTTGGCAGAGCGGATTGGAAAAGTCTGCGAGTTGGCGAATTAAAAATTTTCTGGCCCATTTTTGTGCGGTTACGAGTTAAATGAGTTGGTCCATGGATCGTGGTCCATATACCCAACTCTACCCTTGTCTTTATCAGCACAAGATTTTCATTTCTCTTTTCCTTCTTTTGACATCAGCAAAGAAAAATATGTGCTGCAAGTTAGGAACAACATCACTAGCCCTGTTATTCCTAGCAAAACATCATTAGAGGTGTCTATTTTATTCATGCCTGAGTTTGAGCTTGTTGAGGCAGATGTTGATATAGTATTGCTTTTTTGCCATACGTAGAGTTTCAGGAAGCTTGAACTACAAGACAGATGATGACTTGTGAAAAAGGACTAGCATTGATGTGTATAGCAGTTGATTTCTAACATAATCTAAATGTTTAGTTTCATTTTCTATTCTGTTTCTTGAAGATGCTTCAAATCACGATGTTCCTTCTAATATCATGGAAAAGTGATGAAAACTCAGGTTCTGAGTTTAATATTCGGATCTAGGAGTTGGAACTAGGATCAAGATATAATTAAGATCCTAAATAAAAGATAACAAGAAATAACATAAAGATGATAATAGCGAAATTAAAAGAACATAAGAAGATGGATAAGAAAGAGGATGGAGGGCGCCACAATCAATGGATTGATAAGCCTTGGTTGAAGATTGCCACAAAAGTATGGTCTCTTGATAAGATCAAAGGTTCTGGCTCACTCAAGAACCTAGAAGAACACTCTCACATAGGTTTTCAAGCTGAATTCTTGTATCAATCTTTCTTTTTAATACATAAATGTTTACACACTTTTAATAAACAAGTAATCTAAACTCAAGGATAAGCCATCTTTGGGTTGTGCAGCTCACTAAGCCCATATCATGGGTTTTTTTTTAATTAAAAAAAGACTAAGCAAACAAACTAAAATAAACTTCTAATGGACCATGAACATGTGGCCCTTATTCAGCTTGAAATGGGCTACATTCTAGACCTTATTCCTCCAATTGAACACAATGGACAATGCTTCCAACTTCCAAATCTTCTAAATTTGGAATAGGTCTCTTTTCAAATATAGCAGTCATCATTCTCTCCAAAGCTTCTCTTGACCTTCTCTCCTTTGCCCTAGTCATATAACCTTGAAGTCCTTCTATTGCCTCTAAGCTTGGGTTAGCTCCTTGGTCTTTATCATTCCCTCCTTCTTCAAAAGAATTTGACCTCGAATTGGAGTCTTCATCACCACCTACATCAAAAGGAGATAAGTCACTAACATTGAAAGTAGCGCTAACTCCATACTCACTTGGTAAGTCCACTTTGTAGGTATTGTCTCCAATCCTTTCCAGAATTTTGAAGGGTCCATATCTTCTTTATTGTAGCTTAGATTTTCTTTTTGTGGGAAACCTTTCTTTTTGAAAATGAACCCAAACCATATCTCCAAGTTCAAATTTCACCTTTTTCCTTCATTTGTTTGCATATTTGGCATATTGGTCAACTTTTTTCTCAACTTGTGCTTTCAATTTTTCATGTAATTTCTTGACAAATTCAGCTTTGGCTTTACCATCCTTATGCACTAATGATGAATTGTTAGGTAAAGGCAGCAAATCTAGAGGTGTTAGGGGATTAAATCCATAAACAACCTCAAATGGTGAATGCAATGTGGTAGAATGGAAAGTTGTATAATATGCAAACTCAATATGTGGCAAGCATTCCTCCCAAAACTTAAGATTCTTTTTACTCATTGCTCTAAGAAGAGTAGTCAAGGTTCGATTTACTACCTCAGTTTGCCCATCAGTTTGTGGGTGGCATGTAGTGGAGAAAAGAAGCTTGGTTCCAAGTTCGTGCCATAGAGTTCTCCAAAAATGACTCAAAAACTTTTAGTCTCTATCTGAAACTATGTTTCTTGGTAGTCCAAGCAATCTTACAATCTCTTTAAAGAACAAATTAGCAACATGACTAGCATCATCCACCTTCCTACAAGAAATAAAATGAGCTATTTTAGAAAACCTGCCAACAACCACAAAAATGGAATCCTTACCAGTCTTTGTTCTTGGTAAGCCTACAATAAAGTCCATAGAAACATCAACCCAAGGGTAATCTAGAATAGGTAATGGAGTGTAGAGTCCATGAGGATTTATGTAACACCCTAATAGAACCCCACTGTGCTTAAGTTCACATTTGGATTCTATTAGTTGTCACTTATGCCTTGCATTTATTTTCTTTTGAAATTAACTTAGAAAAATAGTGGAAGTTTTTTTTTCTTTAAATAAATTAATTTTTTGAAAACTTAAGCTTGTAACGAGAAGTGAAATACATAGCGCTTTTATAGATAATAATCAAGTTACATTGCGCACTTAATTAAATGAGCGGAATAAGAGACTAAGTGTAGAACTATTATCACATAAACTGGAATATAATCACTTAATACATAAGACACAACAGGGCATATATCATACTGATAAGTTATTACAAATAACAATATAAGTTCTACTATTACTAATTGTTTCTCACAAACTATAATGTAACTAAAGCTCGGAATGCTCCTACTTGAAAGGTTTGAAATCTTCACGCGCTACCTCCTTCCTCAGCTACAGCTTCGTTGCTTTAGGTGGACACGTCTGTCTCTGGTAACGACAACGGAAAACAAACATAGGAGTGAGAAATACATGATTTCTCAGTAGGAGTTCCTACTCATACTAAAAGTGTCATCGTTATCGTCCCAGTCACTTCGGGTTTATTATAAAAAGGTGAACAGGTAAGGATTCAATTATCAAACTTTCACAAACGTGATTAGCCGAAGTGCAGTTACTTTTAAACTAATCTTGAACATCAGCAGAAATATCCATTCAGTATTTCATCAAGCATACATATAAGCATATCATGTAAAACCACTAATAAGCAATAATCATTTAGGAGCCGCATGCATTTCATGATTAATCATCCTCCAACATTCACTTTGTTAGTGATCATCATCTTTCATTTATATCATCAACATATTTCTTAATTACTCACGGGATGAATGCATCAATGCCTTAGACCACCCTAAAGGGTAATGAGCTCATACCGTGGCCGTCGCCACAACCTTTTTGGTTTTCATTCCGTTGCCGTGATTGTAACACCCTAATAGAACCCCACTGTGCTTAAGTTCACATTTGGATTCTATTAGTTGTTACTTTTGCCTTGTATTTATTTTCTTTTGAAATTAACTTAGAAAAATAGTGGAAGTTTTTTTTTTCTTTAAATAAATTAATTTTTTTGAAAACTTAAGCCTCAGAATTAGAAGTGAAATACATAGCGCTTTTATAGATAATAATCAAGTTACATTGCGCACTTAATTAAATAAGTGGAATAAGAGACTAAGTGTAGAACTATTATCACATAAACTGGAATATAATCGCTTAATACATAAGTCACAACAGGGCATATATCATACTGATAAGTTATTACAAATAACAATATAAGTTCAACTATTACTAATTGTTTCTCACAAACTATAATATAACTAAAGCTCGGAATGCTCCTACTTGAACGGTTTGAAATCTTCACGTGCTACCTCCTTCCTCAGCTACAGCTTCGTTGCTTTAGGTGGACACGTCTGTTTCTGGTAACGACAACGGAAAATAAACATAGGAGTGAGAAATATATGATTTCTCAGTAGCAGTTCCTACTTGTACTAAAAGTGTCATCGTTGTCGTCCCAGTCACTTCGGGTTTATTATAAAAAGGTGAACAGATAACGATTCAATTATCAAACTTTCACAAACGTGATTAGCCGAAGTGCAGTTACTTTTAAACTAATCTTGAACATTAGCAGAAATATCCATTCAGTATTTCATCAAGCATACATATAAGCATATCATGTAAAACCAGAAATAATCATTTAGGAGCTGCATGCATTTCATGATTACTCATTCTCAACATTCACTTGTGTAGTGATCAACATATTACTCACGGGATGAATGCATCAATGCCTTAGACCACCCTAAAAGGGTAATGAGCTCATACCGTGGCCGTCGCCACAACCTTTTTTTTTTTTTTGTTTCCTTTCTGTTGCCGTGATTTCAACGGTTTAGGGGGTTAAGCCGTGAGTTTAGCTCAAGTCCACTTTTCTAGACTTTCATTGCTACTTTTTCAAACTTTACTTTTATTATTTCCTTTGAAAATGAATGTATGCATATCATCATGTAATCACAATAAATCATGGGCAATCAATCATTCATCTTCATCATTTCATAACTCATCACCATACATTCACTTTACTATAATTCACTTCATGAAACATGGATAATATCATGTAAATCTCATAGTAAACATTTTCACAAATGATTCATTTTAAGCAACTAAAGTTATCAAGTTGAGTTCCTAGTGTTCCTAAGAGGTAATGGATGTCTTAGTTTTATCTTTTTCTCTTAGTGTTCTTTGTACTCTTAGAATTCCATTAATACATTAATGCACTTCAAAATATTATTATAGGTTCTTTATATATTTTTATTATGGTTTTCATATAACTCTTGAAAATTATTATTCTACTTAAATTCTTAAAATTCTCTTTTTACAAGACTTGATTCTTTTATTTATAGTTTTGACATCTTTTAGAAGAAAGTTTATAACTCTCTGTATACTTGTTATCTCAGCTTAGTAAAGGTAGTTCCAAATTCCTAACTCATCAAATTTTAGCATTTACATCTTTGGAATAGTGTAAATCCATTGTAAACCATGCATAGGAGGGTTCCCAGGAAAGAGAGGTGGGTCACAATGGACACGCTTAAATACCAAGTCTTTCCTTAGCCAGAACCTTTCCAAACTGCACTTTCACAGTACACTATCCCGAAATTTATTTCTCATTCTGTATTTACGTGGTACAAAGATTTATACATAACATACATGGGTGTATTCCTATATGTGTTAGCTCTCCTATAAAGTTGAAATCAGTCCATTTGCATTTTTCTAGAGTGAGTTACACCTATTTTACTACTACAAGGTCAGATTTAAAGTTTCAGTCTTAGGCTCTACTTTAAAAATTTATATCTTGAGCTAGAAAACTCCGTTTTGGGTGATTCTTTTTGGAGAGTGTTTTATGATGCGTCTAGTTTGTGGTAAAAATATTTTTATTTCAATATACTTCATATTTTATGAGTATTAAATTTCGGAACACCTACTGCAAGAAATAGCCAAAAATCTAGCACTTACCATTTTCATGTTTTATGTCACTTATTTTAACACAAGGATCGCACAACATATTTGAAGTATCATTTGAGCATGAAAGCAACATAATATCACTTTGGAAGAAGAATGGAACAAGGGGTTTCACAAAATATTTATACAATATCCCCTTGAAACATTTTTATCAACAAACATAAGCTTGATGGCATCCTAACCATGAGCAAGGTTAGATGTCATCATGGCTTACACAACCAAAGTGAGGGCTCCTACCTCTTGTGTAGGGTCTAAAAAAGGGTCCTTCTCTTCTTCCTTAAGCTTGAACAAGAGTCCTTGGAGTGGATGACCCTCCTTGAATCTTGGCTCTAGAACTTGAGTGCTTAAGAAAATATTTCTCACTAGAGTTAAAGATTGTAACTCTTGTGAGGGCTAGTGAAAGTTTGGACTTAGGATTTAAGTGTTTGGATGAAGTTTAGATGATCAAGAGAAGTCTAAGAAGAATGATAGAATAAGAAAGAAAGAACACTTAGGGAGTTTCTGAATTGAAGAGAGTTTGAGGAGTATTTATAGTGGAAAGATTAGAGAAAAAAACAGAAGAAGGAAGGCACTTGGAGCATGATTTATGGAAACATGTTGGCTGAATTTTGGGATGAAAATGCTCCTTGTTTTGTGCAAACATGTTGGATGAAAATGCTCCATGTTTTGTGCAAACATGTTTCCATGTTTTGTGCAAGCATGTTTCCATGTTTTGTGCAAGCTTGTTTCCATGTTTTGTGCAAGCATGTTTCCATGTTTTGTGCAAAGATGTTAGTGGAGATTTTCTAACCTTTAGTGCATGTATGTGATTCAGAAATGTGTATGATGTATGTGGTTAAATTATTGTGTTATCATCTTAATCCAATGGCTTAGATTCATTCTTGTCTAAAGACAAGTCTAGGGATTTGTGCAAATGGCATTGTAGTAATTTCTTTAACTATGACAAGGATATTTTTGTAATTAGACAATGATAGTGGTATTCTTGTAATTCCATTCATAGAGTAAGGGTATCTTTGTCATTTAATAAGGCAAGGGTAGTTTGGTAATTTCCTTTACATAGCAAGGGCATTTTCGTAATTTCCACTAAGTGATGGCATTTTCGTAATTCTTTGCATTTTTCTCTAGACATACTTAAGTAGTCTATTTGTTGTGTTTCATAACATTTGTCCATATTCTCTTGGTTTTGCTATCGATAATTAAGATTAATATTTATCTTAGTTATAAATTTGGGGATGTTACATTTCTCCCCTTCTTATTAAAAATTTTGCCCTCAAAATTTGATACTTGTGAATAGGTTCAGAAATTCTTTTCGCATATCTTCCTCGAGCTCCCATGTGTGCTCTTCCATTCCATCTTGTCCCCAGGCTACTCAGACCAGAGATACAGATTTGTTTCTCAGCTGCTTGATGCCATGATCCACGATCCTCATCGGTGGTAATTCAAAAGTTAAGTCATCTTTTAATTGTATAGTTTCTAGCTCAAACACATGACTGGGGTCTGACTGATACTTTCTCAATTGAGACACATGAAAAACATTGTGTAGGCGGAGGGACCTACCTTTTTGAGGATTTGGAAGGGTCCTAAGAATCTAGGGCTTAGCTTTTTGACTTTCATTGCACGACCTATACCTGTGGTAGGAGTAATTCGCAAGAATATGTGTTCTCCTTCTTGAAATTCGAGAGGTGTCCTTCTCTTGTCAGCATAGCTCTTCTGCCTACTCTGAGCAGTGAGGATTCTTTCCCTAATTCTCCTTATTTGTTTAGTTGTCTCTTCTACCAAATCAGGGCCCAAAATACTTTGCTCTCCCGGGTCACACCAACAAAGTGGTGATTGACACTTTCTACCATACAAAGCCTCATAGGGTGCCATCCCAATGCTAGTGTGGTAATTATTATTATATGCAAACTCAATCAATGCAAGTTGTTTGTCCCAACTTTTTGGCTGGTCTAAGGCACATGCTCTTAGCATATCCTCGAGGGTTTGAATTGTTCTTTCTGATTGTCCATCAGTTTGAGGGTGATAGGCAGTGCTTAGTGTAACACCCTAATTTTTAACCCAACTTTCTAGAACACATTAGGTTAAACATTAGGCTATTACTTCATAGTCTCATCCTTTTCTTAAAATACTTAAGGAAAATTACGAGTAAATTTTTTTTTAAAAAAAAAACACACAACAAAGTGAGAGCCACGTTCTTAGTCTAATCGAATAATAGGAATATAAAGCACTCATAGAGAAACACAGAAATGGAAACATATAACAGCTGAGCATAAATCATCACAACAGAGAAACGTTTCATTAATAACATAACTTAGAATACATAAGTAGTCATACCCTCATTGGGACGGGCAGAGCTTGTAATACAGCAGAAAGGAAGTACAATAGAAACAGAGAAATATAAAGTAACATAAAGTAAACCATCACTACCCGAGTGCACCTATAGTGAATAACCTCAAAACAAAAGCAGGTTTATCCAGTCTACATGTGAGTGTGTGCACTAAGCCTCCCCTAAAACATCTGCTACTAGAACCCGGGGAAATGGAGTGTAACTGATCCAAGAACGCAAGGCGGCAGGAGTGGGCATACGTGTAGACTGCGTGAGCTCCTCGTTAGGGGCGCCTCTCGGACGGTTGTGTCAATGAAGACCACGAATGTCGCCATCAGTCTCTCAAGATGTGACTGGCGAGAAAAAGAAGAGAAAAGAGTGAGAATCTTACTAAAGAATCTCAAGAGGAATCTCCTATTCTAGGGTTACATCGTTCACATCCTCGGGAACCTTGGGTTTATTTATAAAAGGTGTTCATGCATATGAGATTCATTATTAGGGTTTATGAAACTATTTATCCAAGGTCCATTTCTTTTAGTATTCATCTTGATGTCATGAATGCAACATGTTTAAGCATGAATGTATGGCAATGCTTGAGCACATAAATCAACAAATCACAACAATCTAGATTCATGCAAGTGGCATAAGGGCATATTACAACTCTTACTTTTCTCATACTTATGTGACTTAAAAGCATCATATCTCTTTTGTTCTTTTTCTCAAAAACCACCCTCTTAAAACATATCCACCTATTTCCAACCGATACACCGCTCGGCGATTTTTATCATAACCTCCTATCTCCGTCTCACCTAATCGCCTAGGAATGAGCTCAATCCTAACTAGTCGTCACTAGATTTAATATGGGGTAAAATGAGGGTAACATAAACATATTTCATTCTTTGAAACGTTCTCTTGGCCTCGAGTGCACAATGAATTGTCCGCTTTGGTAAGGCTGCATCTGCACATACCCTCACGGATTTGCCTCTTCCTCACCGTAGCAGGAGAAATGCGTCTCAATGCTTGTCACATAAAAATATCCCGGGATGTTCAATAACCAGAGTCACCCAGGGTTTTCAACTCATATGGTACTTTAAAACATTTTTCAACCCTTTTAGGTTTGATAGAAATTTGGCAGCATAATTTGTTAAACTGAATTTCCTTCAAACCAAAATTCATGCCACAAGCTAATCACACAACTTAACATCTCAATAATAATTTCCTCACGTATCATCAATAAAACATTTTAGGGTTCATGCATCATCAAGCATATTCTTCTAATACATCATTCTCACATAGATAAACATCATAACATATATTTCAAACTCATCATTCTTACATAGATTATAGCATATATTCCAAACTCATCATAGCATATATTTTAAACACATCATACTCATATAGATAAAGCTCATGTATCATATATCATACTTGCATAAAATTAAGCATCATAAAAACTCAAGACTTCTTAATGTCTTATGCATCGACCCTTAAGGTCCTTAACTCACAATCTAAGTTATAAATCATCAAAACCTAGTCTCTTGGGAACCTATGAGGTTATAACAAAGTATTTCTCACCTCACACTATGGTCAAGAACATCTCTAGACCTCAAGGATGCAGAATTTAAAATCCCAACTTTACGGGTACCTAGGAGTCACAACAATGACTCTTTCTAAGTCCAGTTTGTTCCTAAAGCATCAAGATTAAGCCCTAAACCAATTATGAGTCATTCCTACACATTTAAACTAATTTAGAACCATGATTATCATTTCTAAACCTTGCTGGACAGAATCCAGAAAATTCCATCATTAAGGGATCTAAAATTCTCAAATTAATTCTTTTCTAGTTCTTAACTTATCCTATCTTTCACATATGAGTCTTAACATTATTTTTACTCAAACATAAGCATCTTATCATTATTAACACAGCTCATACAGTGGCCAAACATAGCAAGGCAGAACCGAAACAAACATCTCCATAAAAGACATGAAACACAATTTCTAAAGCACATACAATACTAGTTTCTCTTGGAACCTTTTTCAACTTTCAAAACTCATTTATGGACACTTTTATCACCTATAATCATAAAAATACTTAAGAGGGTAATAGCTAAATCATTTTTATCTCAAGAGGTCCTAAATTCATAAAACTTAGTTCTACATATTTCTTATACTTACATAAGCTTAGAAAATTATAAAACATAGTTTTCAATACTTGGAAACACCAAAGCCTCTTAGGGCCGAAATAGGGACCAAAAGCAATAAATATTTTTAGACCTTTGTTGAGACAACAATGGGCAAGTCTTTGAGCTCTAGGTTCATTAAAGTGATGACATAAAAATAAACATGCTCATGCACTTGTTTTAGTTTTTGCTAGAAAGTAAAGTGAGAGCATAAAATAAATATGTGATGCATTATATTATTATCTTTGATATTTAGGTGAGAACTTGAAACATAAACATGATAATGCATAGCTTGAAATATAAACATGATAATGCAAGCTCCTTTATTACCTTGATACTTAGTGATAACAAAGAAAGTAAACATGATGTGCAAAGCATAAAATAAATATGGTATGCATTATATTATTATCTTTGATATTTAGGTGAGAACTTGAAACATAAACATGATAATGCATAGCTTGAAATATAAACATGATAATGCAAGCTCTTTTATTACCTTGATACTTAGTGATAACAAAGAAAGTAAACATGATGTGCAAAGCATAAAATAAATATGGTATGCATTATATTATTATCTTTGATATTTAGGTGAGAACTTGAAATATAAACATGATAATGCAAGTTCCTTTATTACCTTGGTACTTAGTGATAGCAAAGAAAGTAAACATGATGTGCAAAGCATAAAATAAACATGATGCAAGGTTCATTTTAAGGTGATCTAAAGCTCATCCAAGACTTTAACAACATAATAACCCAACACATATCTCATTACAAAGAGAGCTTTAGAGTTCTTGAACTAAGTTCTCAAAGGAATTATGAGGTTCTTGAACATCATCATCAAGCTCAAAGAAAGCAAAACTTTTTGAACAAATAAAACTTCAAAGATCAAAAAGGAAAATGGTAACCGAAATGTTAAAGAAAGGAACAAAGAAACCGAAATCATAATAGCAAGAAAAGTAAAGGTATTCTTGAGTAAAAATCATTTTTGAGTTAGAAAATAATGTTGGAACTCAAAGAAAATAAAACCTCAAGCTCTAGAGTTTCCTTTGAGATGAACACATAGTCATTATCTAGGAGTCCTCATCATTGAGCTATCATGTACTCATCAAGGCCAAGAGGCCGAAAATACAAGAAAAGGAAACCAAAGAAAGTTTCAAAAAGAAAACCCAAGAGAAAGCTAGAAAGAACTCATTTTCAAGAAGACAAAGTTTAGAAAACACTCCTACCTAGAGTGAAGACAAAAAGCTTGGACTTGAAGATGAAAATGATACGAGCAACACCTCCTAGGATGGTGATGATGATTCGGCCTTGATGAAAGAAAAAGGAAGGAAATGTGTTCTTGGTGAGCTTGTGTTTGAGAATGGAAGTTTAGGTGTTTGTATGATGATCCAAGGTGGTGGGGTGGTGTTTCAAGGTTGTGTGATGAAGTTTCAAAAGGAAAAGAAGAAGATGAAGAAGAAGAATGCTCTTGAGATTTGAGAGAAAAAGGAAGAACTTAGAGAAAAACTAAAAAACTAAACTTAGCAAATGAACAAAGTGTAGCAAAGGTTCATCTAGGCATGGTATTTATAGAGAAGAATAAGAGTGAATGAGTGGAGGAGAATGAATCCTCATGAAACATGAGGTAAGGCATGTGTGGAGGAGAATGAATCCTCATGGAACATGAGGTCTCCTCATGGAACATGAGGTGAGGCATGTGTGGAGGAGAATGAATCCTCATGGAACATGAGGTGAGAGAATTGCACTTTGATGACATGGCTTCAACCATAGTCTTTGGAGTGTGAAATAAAATTAAATTGTGATAAAATGGATGATGAATTTCGTGCAGGTCTGATGCAGCAAGGGAGGAGGGAGTTTTGGTCATGTAATAGTGTGATAGTGATGTGTTTAGGGGTGTATTAGCTTAGGTGTAAGGTTAGGAGTCATTAAGCATAAGTTTAGGTGACTAAGAATGTGATTAGGAACCTTTATGGCATGATTAAGGAGTACTCATACATATGTAGGAGATTTTAAATTCATTTTATGAATAAAACAATGTAGACAAAATTCCATAATTTAAGGAATTGGAGAGAAAACACTATTCAAGATTCCATGACTAGAAATCTTGAATTTAAAATAAGATTTTAAGTGGTAATTAAGCACTTTTAGGTTCTAATCAACTTTAATAAATTATTTTGACTCAAGATTAATTATGGAAATTAATTAATCTTCGATTAGAGCCTAATATTGCTTAGGTTTGCTTAATCACGCGATTAAGCGTAAAAACACGAAACTAGGGGTAAAATCGTAATTTTGCACTAATTTTGCCCGGGACCTCCATAATTAAAACTGAGGTCGTAGAATACATAAAAACGCCTTTTAAAACCATCTGGAGAAGTTTCGGGTTCATCAAGACTTGCAAATAGGTAAAACACCGCAGGGGCATTTTGGTCATTTTGACCCGAAAACTCGAAAAACGAGATTTTCGATTCCGGAAAGGTACACAGGTCATCTAATCCCCTTCCAACATTGAGTTTGCCCTTCGAGTACTGGCAGATCGGCTTTCCTCGAATTCTGGGCCGAAAATGACCTCAGGGGCATTTCGGTCATTTTCACTCTAGCAGAAAATCGGGGCGTTACACTTAGACACAACCTTGAAACAAACGCCTTTTGCAAAGCTCCCCAAAATCTTGAGGTGAACGTTGGATCCCTATCTGAGACAATGGTTTTGGGTAATCCATGGAGCCTTATTATCTCTTGGATTATAGCTGAGCTAACTTTTCCAAAGGGTAATTTGCTCGAATTGGTAAAAAGTGAGCAGATTTGGTCAATCTATCCACAATTACCCATATGGAGTCATGTCCGGTAGGCGTTCTTGGCAATCCCATCACGAAATCCATGGATATTCCTTCCCACTTCCATTCGGGGATTTCGAGAGGTTGCAGCACTCCGGAGGGTTTTTGATGCTCTATCTTCACTTTTTGCCATACCAAACATTTTTGCACTATATTTGCTATATCTGCTTTCATCTTTGGCCACCAGAATATCTTTTTTAGGTCATGGTATATCTTGGTTATAGCGGGGTGTACACTAAATTGACTCTTGTGGGCTTCTTCCAAAATGCTAGCTCTCAATCCTTCTTTTGCAGGTACACAGATTCTCCCTTGGTATCTCCACACTCCTTCCTTATCCTGGACAAACTCTTTCAACCTTCCTGCTTCGACAAGGGTTAAGGTTCTAAGGAAATCCTCATCTTCCCTTTGGGCTTGAATTATTTGATCCTTAAAGCTACTGGTTACACTTAGTTGGCTTAATCGAATTTGTTCTGAAGTCCCCATATATCCTAAGTTGAGGTTCCTAAAATCTTCTATCAGCTCATTTTCTTTCACCATGAGCCAAGCGGCATGCAAGGACTTACGACTCAAAGCGTCTGCTACCACATTTGCCTTTCCTGGGTGGTAGTTCAACCCAAAGTCATAGTCCTTGAGAAACTCCATCCAACGCCTTTGTCTCATATTGAGTTCCTTTTGGTTGAAGAGGTATTTTAGACTTTTGTGGTAAAAAAAGACTTCAAACCTTACACCATAAAGATGATGTCTCCAGATTTTTAAGAAAAAGACAATAGCCGCTAGCTCTAAGTCATGGGTTGGGTAATTAACTTCATGGGGTTTGAGCTGTTTAGAGGCATAGGCTACTACATTCCTATTTTGCATCAAAACACATCCTAGTCCTCTTCCCGAGGCATCACAATACACCTCAAATTTTTCTTTTGGGTCAGGTAGGATTAGGACAGGGGTAGTGGTCAACTTCTTCTTTAGTTCTTGGAAACTCTCTTCACATTTTGGGCTCCATATAAAAGCTGAATTCTTCCTTGTTAGCTTGGTGAGGGGTAAGGTAATTTGGGAAAAACCTCTAATGAACTTTCGGTAGTAACCGGCTAGCCCTAAAAACTCCTAATCTCCTTCACAGTGGTAGGGGTTTCCCATTGTTGCACCGCTTCTATCTTACTTGGGTCTACTGCTATTCCCCCATGTGACACTACATGACCTAAGAACTTAACTTCCTTCATCCAAAATTCACACTTGGACAACTTTGCATAAAGTTTCTTGTTCCTCAACACCTCCAACACCACTCGTAAGTGTTCTTCGTGCTCTTCTTCAGTTCTAGAGTAAACTAGAATGTCATCGATGAATACTATTACAAACTTGTCCAAGTATGGTCTAAATATCCTATTCATGTAGTCCATAAACACTGCCGGTGCATTGGTTAACCCAAACGACATCACATTAAACACATAATGTCCATATCTAGTCCTAAAGGCTGTCTTTCGTATGTCCTCCTTCTTCACTCGAATCTGGTGGTATCCTGATCGCAGATCTATCTTGGAAAACACTTGGGCTCCTCTTAATTGGTCCATGAGGTCATCTATTCTAGGCAAAGGGTATTTATTCTTTATGGTCACTTGGTTTAGCTGCCTATAATCCATACATAACCGCAAGCTCCCATCCTTCTTCTTGACAAATAGCACTGGAGCTCCCCATGGTGAAGCACTAGGCCTAATGAATTTCTTCTCTAGTAGCTCCTCTAATTGCTTCTTCAATTCTGTTAACTCGGCCAGTGGCATCCTATAAGGAGCTATAGATATGGGTCCCGTTCCCGGTACCAAATCTATAGAAAACTCAATCTCCCTTTTTGGAGGAAATTCAGGTATGTCATCAGGAAAAACATCTGAGAATTCCTTTACTACAAGGATCTTTTCTAGAGCTTGCTCCACTTCCCTCTCACTTGTCATCAGGAAAACATATCCTCGCTCTTGATTCCTACTATCCCCCATGATAATGGAGTTTAGGTATAGTCGTACCTTTCTATCAAGTTTAGAGGGATTGGGTAAAGATGGTTTGGGAAGAAATACTAGTGACTTATTTGCACAATGTAGTAACACACGGTTAGCCGAAAGCTAATCCATACCCAAGATTACATCAAAACCAGACAAGGGTAGACAAACTAAATCATGATGAAAAATCCTATCAGCTACCTCAAATTCACAATTTAGGCAGGCTTGATCAGTTCTTCAAACTTAGCTCTGTACTCAGCCACACTTCGATTTCCCTGTGTCAGCAATAGAAATTCTACTTCCTTTGCCTTCTTAACCGGATGTGGAAAATATTTCTTATGGAATGTAGTATAGAAAACCTCCCACGTAATATGTATGTCAGCACTTTTGAGCAAGCCCTTTGCACCCTTCCACCACGCGGCAGCCTCTCCTTTCAGCATATAAGTAGAGAATGTCACCTTTTGTTCATCAGAGCATTCTACCACTGAGAAAACCTTCTCCATCTCTTGAATCCATCCGTCAGCTATTTCGGGGTTAGTTGTCCCTTTGAATTCTGGAGGTCCAGCCCTCTTGAATTCTGAGAATTTTCCATGTTCTTGGTTCCCAACTGATTCCTCTGACATCCTATTCATCTGTTCCATCATCACTGTTACTTGTGCTTGCATAGCCCTAGCCATCTCCTGGAGTGCATTAGCCAGTTCATCACGATTACCTCCACCGCGTGCCCCATGCGTACGTCATTTGCTTGTCGCCATTAGTTCCTAGACACACCAAACAACATCATCGAGTTGATCGGGCTCAATACTATAGCTAAGCATGGTAGCAACTATGGCAGTATCACAAGACGATCATGCATTTCTAAATCCTATATCCCATCATACAGATAAGATTAATAGCATGATATCATAGACAGAAGCATAGTCAGTCCATTCCTCAGGCTTAAATAGGATGAACTGCTCTGATACTATAATGTAACACCCTAATAGAACCCCACTGTGCTTAAGTTCACATTTGGATTCTATTAGTTGTCACTTGCATTTATTTTCTTTTGAAATTAACTTAGAAAAATAGTGGAAGTTTTTTTTTTCTTTAAATAAATTAATTTTTTGAAAACTTAAGCACAGAACGAGAAGTGAAATACATAGCGCTTTTATAGATAATAATCAAGTTACATTGCGCACTTAATTAAATAAGCGGAATAAGACACTAAGTGTAGAACTATTATCACATAAACTGGAATATAATCACTTAATACATAAGTCACAACAGGGCATATATCATACCAATAAGTTACTACAAATAACAATATAAGTTCTACTATTACTAATTGTTTCTCACAAACTATAATGTAACTAAAGCTCGGAATGCTCCTACTTGAAAGGTTTGAAATCTTCACGCGCTACCTCCTTCATCAGCTACAGCTTCATTGCTTTAGGTGGACACGTCTGTCTCTAGTAACGACAACGGAAAATAAACATAGGAGTGAGAAATACATGATTTCTCAGTAGGAGTTCCTACTCGTACTAAAAGTGTCATCGTTGTCGTCCCAGTCACTTCGGGTTTATTATAAAAAGGTGAACAGGTAAGGATTCAATTATCAAACTTTCACAAACGTGATTAGCCAAAGGGCAGTTACTTTTAAACTAATCTTGAACATTAGCAGAAATATCCATTCAGTATTTCATCAAGCATACATATAAGCATATCATGTAAAACCACTAATAAGCAATAATCATTTAGGAGCTGCATGCATTTCATGATTAATCATCCTCAACATTCACTTTTTTAGTGATCATCATCTTTCATTTATTTCATCAACATATTTCTTAATTACTCACGGGATGAATGCATCAATGCCTTAGACCACCCTAAAGGGTAATGAGCTCATATCGTGGCCGTCGCCACAACCTTTTTGGTTTTCATTCCGTTGCCGTGATCTCAACGGTTTAGGGGGTTAAGCCGTGAGTTTAGCTCAAGTCCACTTTTCCAGACTTTCATTGCTACTTTTTCAAACTTTACTTTTGTTTTCTTTCCGTTGCCGTAATCTCAATACTTAAGAGTGAGCTTAGCTCGAGTCCACTTTTCCAGACTTTCATTGCTAATTTCCCAGGCTTTTACTTTTATTATTTCCTTTGAAAATGAATGTATGCATATCATCTTGTAATCACAATAAATCATGAGCAATCAATCATTCATCCTCATCATTTCATAACTCATACATTCACATTACTATAATTCACTTCATGAAACATGGATAATATCATGTAAATCTCATGGTAAACATTTTCATAAATGATTCATATTAACCAACCAAAGTTATCAAGTTGAGTTCCTAGTGTTCCTAAGAGGTAATGGATGTCTTAGTATTATCTTTTTCTCTTAGTGTTCTTTGTACTCTTAGCATTCCATTAATACATTAATGTACTTCAAAATATTATTATAGGTTCTTTATATATTATTATTATGACTTTCATATAACAATTGAAGATTATTATTCTACTTAAAATTCTCTCTTTACAAGACTTGATTCTTTTATTTATAGTTTTGACATCTTTTAGAAAAAAAGTTTATAATTCTCTATATACTTGTTATCTCAGCTTAGTAAAGGTAGTTCCAAATTCCTAACTCATCAAATTTTAGCATTTACATCTTTGGAATAGTGTAAATCAACTGTAAACCATGCATAGGAGGGTTCCTAGGAAAGAGAGGTGGGTCACAATGGATATGCTTAAATACCAAGTCTTTCCTTAGCCAGAACCTTTCCAAACTGCAATTTCACAGTACACTATCCCGAAATTTATTTCTCATTCTGTATTTATGTGGTACAAAGCTTTATACATAACAAACATGGGTGTATTCCTATATGTGTTAGCTCTCCAACAAAGTTGAAATCAGTCCATTTGCATTTTTCTAGAGTGAGTTACACCTATTTTACTACTACAAGGTCAGATTTAAAGTTTCAGTCTTAGGCTCTACTTTAAAAATTTATATCTTGAGCTAGAAAACTCCGTTTTGGGTGATTCTTTTTGGAGAGTGTTCTATAATGAGTCTAGTTTATAGTAAAATTATTTTAATTTCGAGATACTTGATATTTTATGAACAGTAGCTTTCGAAGTACCTGCTGCCAGAAACAACTAGAAATTCCAGCACCTACCATTTTCATGTCTTAAGTTACCTTTATTAAATCAGGTTTCACATACAATCTTTTCAAGTTATATTTGAGTTTGATAACATCATAAGGGTACTCATAACAGAAATTTTGGGATGAAAATGCTCCATGTTTTGTGCAAAGATGTTAGTGGAGATTTTCTAACCTTTAGTGCATGTATGTGATTCAGAAATGTGTATGATGTATGTGGTTAAATTATTGTGTTATCATCTTAATCCAATGGCTTAGATTCATTCTTGTCTAAAGACAAGTCTAGGGATTTGTGCAAATGGCATTGTAGTAATTTCTTTAACTAAGATAAGGATATTTTTTTAATTAGACAATGATAGTGGTATTCTTGTAATTCCATTCATAGAGTAAGGGTATCTTTGTCATTTAATAAGGGAAGGGTAGTTTGGTAATTTCCTTTACATAGCAAAGGCATTTTTGTAATTTCCACTAAGTGATGGCATTTTCGTAATTCTTTGCATTTTTCTCTAGACATACTTAAGTAGTCTATTTGTTGTGTTTCATAACATTTGTCCAGATTCTCTTGGTTTTGCTATCGCTAATTAAGATTAATATTTATCTTAGTTATAAATTTAGGGATGTTACAATTTACCTTGGATTTGGCTTTCTTACACACAACACAACGTTGACAGAATTGAGGCACCTGATGCTTCATATTAGGCCAAAAGAAATGTTCATGCAAAACATTCAAAGTTTTAAGTACACCAAAGTGACTCATTAGTCCACCCTCATGGGAATGTGTCCTGCCTCCATGGGAACTATATCACACAACACCTCATATTCATACTTGCCAATAGCAAAAGGAATTAAAATTTCCTTCTTGACCACCAATTCTCCTTTATCACTTAACCATTGAAGCTTATATGGCTTTGGATGAGGAGCAGTAGCAAGATTCAATTTCTCCACAATTCTTGTGCAAGCAACATTAGCACAACTTCCTCTGTCAATAATCAAAGAACATATTTTGCCCTTTACCAAGCACCTTGAGTGAAAAATGTTCTCCCTTTGTGAGTCATCATTTTCTTTTACTAAACTTCCCATGAGTCTATGCACCATGAGTAGGTCACCTTGAAACACTTGATGCTACTCTGCTTAGAAGAAGAATTAGAATCACTATTATGATTGAAAATATACTTAGAGGATGATTTACCAGCTTGAGTACTCTCCTTGGATGAGGATCCCTCCTTTTTCACACCTTTCTTCCATCCTATAGAATTGTAGGAAGTGCTGGCTCTCTTTAAAGTCCCTTTTCTTTTGAGTTGTGCCTCCGCTTTGATGGCTTGGTGAAGCAAATCTTCAAGCTCCACATAATGATGAAGCTCTACAATGTCACAAATATCATGGTTCAAACCATTCAAAAAACGTGCAAGAGCTGCTCCGCCCCCCATTCATGCTTGCTCTTATCATAGCAAGCATTTTGGAGTTGCTCTTTTCTTTATAATACTCATCAACACTTCTTATTCCTTGCTTCAAGCTTTGAAACTTGGCTTGAAGATCTCTAGTATAATATGTATGAACAAATCTCCTTCTCATCAAGCTCTTCATTTCCTTCTATGAGACTACCGGTTGTTCTTCAAACCTCCTTTTTTCATTTTGGAGTTGATCCAACCATACCAAAGCATAGTAATGAAACTCTAGAGAAGCCACCTTAACTTTCTTTTCTTCATTGTAGTTGTTGCACATGAACACCTGTTCAATCTTTAACTCCCACTCTAGTTAAGCCTTAACATCATTTCTCCCATGAAAAGTAAGAACTTTTATTTTTACCCCACTGATTCTCTCATTTCCTCTCTTCCTCCTTTCATGGTTTCTCCTTCTGTCATCTCTCCTATGATGCCTTCTTTCTTTCCTTCTATCAAATTCTTCCTCATCATAAGAAGATGCATCACAGCTAGTGCCCCCATGGACAGATCTTTCCTCCTTATTTTCCAATCTCTCATGTATTGCCCTTATCTCTTGATTCTGCCTCTCAAACATTCTCTCAAATCTTTGTGCTATTCCCTCCACTTGCAACCTTATTGCTAATGTTCTGGGTGAGGGCAGAGTTGGTGATCTTTCATTGTCAGCCATAACTACAAAACAATAAGGATTAGTTAAATAAAACAGAAAAAGGACCTCTCCAGTCAACTAAGTGTTTCACTCAATTGATGGTGTCACTTGTGTTTCACTCAATATTGGCTTTTGTGAAATGATTACTCTCTTGCCTTTCTCCTCTCTGGTTCCCTCAATGGTTCTTAAGGAAGTCAAATCAAACCTTTGAATTAACCCCAACCAAGCAACAACCAATCAACAAGGTATCAAGGAATACAGCAGAGTTGCAATAAACAAGGTTATCAAGGAATGCCAACAGATAGAAAACAGAAAGACAAAACTATTGTGACCAAAATAGAGATAATGAAGCCAATCTCTAAATCTCTTTTTCTTCTATATATATATTTTTTGTTTCTGTCCTTTTTTTCACATTTTTTTGGTATTTTGTTAATTTTGTTTTTGATATTTTTTCACTATTTTTTTGTATTTTTTTCACTTTTTTTTTATAGATAGAACATGAACAGACTTGAATACAAATGTAACAAGGACAAAATCCTTTCAGCAGCTGATGATTAATTTAGATGATCAAGATATTCAGAAATATAGATATAACATCAAAACAAGCCTAACAATAAGAATTGAAGTGAAATTAAGTGAAATCAAAAGTATGCAGCACTTAGATTATTTTACAAACCCAGGAATGCAAACAGTTTTATTCCAACACCAACCTAGCTCTGAGATACCAATTGATGAAAACTCAGGTTTTGAGTTTAAAATTCGGATCTAGGAGTTGGAAATAGGATCAAGATATATAATTAGGATCTTAAATAAAAAATAACAAGAAATAACATAAAGATGATAACAGCAAAATTAAAAGAACATAAGAAGATGGATAAGAAAGAGGATGGAGGGTGCCAAAATCAGTGGATTTTAGGGTTTAGGGTTTAAGGTTGGTTGAAGATCACCACAATCAGTGGATAAGCCTTGGTTGAAGATCACCACAAGAGTATGGTCTCTTTGTAACATCCCCAAATTTATAACTAAGATAAATATTAATTAGCGATAGCAAAACCAAGAGAATCTGGACAAATGTTATGAAACACAACAAATAAACTACTTAAGTATGCTAGAGAAAAATGCAAAGAATTACGAAAATGCCATCACTTAGTGGAAATTACGAAAATGCCCTTGCTATGTAAAGGAAATTACCAAACTACCCTTGCCTTATTAAATGACAAAGATACCCTTACTCTATGAATGGAATTACAAGAATACCACTATCATTGTCTAATTACAAAAATATCCTTGTCTTAGTTAAAGAAATTACTACAATGCCATTTGCACAAATCCCTACACTTGTCTTTAGACAAGAATGAATCTAAACCATTGGATTAAGATGATAACACAATAATTTAACCACATACATCATACACATTTCTGAATCACATACATGCACTAAAGGTTAGAAAATCTCCACTAACATCTTTGCACAAAACATGGAAACATGTTTGCACAAAACATGGAGCATTTTCATCCAACATGTTTGTACAAAACATGGAAACATGTTTGCACAAAACATGGAAACATGTTTGCACAAAACATGGAGCATTTTCATCCAACATGTTTGCACAAAACATGGAAACATGTTTGCACAAAACAAGGAGCATTTTCATCCCAAAATTCAGCCAACATGTTTCCATAAATCATGCTCCAAGTGCTTTCCTTCTTCTGTTTTTTTCTCTAATCTTTCCACTATAAATACTCCTCAAACTCTCTTCAATTCAGAAACTCCCTAAGTGTTCTTCTTTCTTATTCTATCATTCTTCTTAGACTTCTCTTGATCCTCTAAACTACATCCAAACACTTAAATCCTAAGTCCAAACTTTCACTAGCCCTCACAAGAGTTACAATCTTTAACTCTAGTGAGAAATATTTTCTTAAGCATTCAAGTTCTAGAGCCAAGATTCAAGGAGGGTCATCCACTCCAAGGACTCTTGTTCAAGCTTAAGGAAGAAGAGAAGGACCCTTTTTTAGACCCTACACAAGAGGTAGGAGCCCTCACTTTGGTTGTGTAAGCCATGATGACATCTAACCTTGCTCATGGTTAGGATGCCATCAAGCTTATGCTTGTTGATAAAAATGTTTCAAGGGGATATTGTATAAATATTTTGTGAAACCCCTTGTTCCATTCTGCTTCCAAAGTGATATTATGTTGCTTTCATGCTCAAATGATGTTTGAAATATGTTGTGTGATCCTTGTGTTAAAATAAGTGACATAAAACATGAAAATGGTAAGTGCTGGATTTTTGGCTATTTCTTGCAGTAGGTGTTCCGAAATTTAATACTCATAAAATATGAAGTATCTTGAAATAAAAATATTTTTACCATAAACTAGATGCATCATAAACACTCTCCAAAAAGAATCACCCAAAACGGAGTTTTCTAGCTCAAGATATAAATTTTTAAAGTAGAGCCTAAGACTGAAACTTTAAATCTGACCTTGTAGTAGTAAAATAGGTGTAATTCACTCTAGAAAAATGAAAATGGACTGATTTCAACTTTGTTGGAGAGCTAACACATTTAGGAGGAATACACCCATGTATGTTATGTATAAAGCTTTGTACCACGTAAATACAGAATGAGAAATAAATTTCGGGATAGTGTACTGTGAAAGTGCAGTTTGGAAAGGTTCTGGCTAAGGAAAGACTTGGTATTTAAGCATATCCATTGTGACCCACCTCTCTTTCCTGGGAACCCTCCTATGCATGGTTTACAATTGATTTACACTATTCCAAAGATGTAAATGCTAAAATTTGATGAGTTAGGAATTTGGAACTACCTTTACTAAGCTGAGATAACAAGTATACAGAGAATCATAAACTTTCTTCTAAAAGATGTCAAAACTATAAATAAAAGAATCAAGTCTAGTAAAGAGAGAATTTTAAGAATTTAAGTAGAATAATAATCTTCAAGAGTTATATGAAAACCATAATAAAAATATATAAAGAACCTATAATAATATTTTGAAGTGCATTAATGTATTAATGGAATTCTAAGAGTACAAAGAACACTAAGAGAAAAAAAAAAATAATACTAAGACATCCATTACCTCTTAGGAACACTAGGAACTCAACTTGATAACTTTGGTTGCTTAAAATGAATCATTTATGAAAATGTTTACTATGAGATTTACATGATATTATCCATGTTTCATGAAGTGAATTATAGTAAAGTGAATGTATGGTGATGAGTTATGAAATGATGAAGATGAATGATTGATTGCCCATGATTTATTGTGATTACATGATGATATGCATACATTCATTTTCAAAGGAAATAATAAAAGTAAAGTTTGAAAAAGTAGCAATGAAAGTATGGAAAAGTGGACTTGAGCTAAACTCACGGCTTAACCCCCTAAACCGTTGAGATCACGGCAACGGAAAGGAAACCAAAAAGGTTGTGGCGACGGCCACGGTATGAGCTCATTACCCTTTTAGGGTGGTCTAAGGCATTGATGCATTCATCCCGTGAGTAATTAAGAAATATGTTGATCACTAAACAAGTGAATGTTGAGGATGAGTAATCATGAAATGCATGCAGCTCCTAAATGATTATTGCTTATTAGCGGTTTTACATGATATGCTTATATGTATGCTTGATGAAATCTTGAATGGATATTTACGCTAATGTTCAAGATTAGTTTAAAAGTAACTGCACTTCGGCTAATCACGTTTGTGAAAGTTTGATAATTGAATCCTTATCTGTTCACCTTTTTATAATAAACCCGAAGTGACTGGGACGACAACAATGACACTTTTAGTACAAGTAGGAACTCCTACTGAGAAATCATGTATTTCTCACTCCTATGTTTATTTTCTGTTATCGTTACCAGAGACAGACGTGTCCACCTAAAGCAAACGGTCAGTAGCTGAGGAAGGAGGTAGCACGGGAAGATTTCAAACCGTTCAAGTAGGAGCATTCCGAGCTTTAGTTACATTATAGTTTGTGAGAAACAATTAGTAATAGTAGAACTTATATTGTTATTTGTAATAACTTATCAGTATGATATATGCCCTATTGTGACTTATGTATTAAGTGATTATATTCCAGTTTATGTGATAATAGTTCTACACTTAGTCTCTTATTCCGTTTATTTAATTAAGTGCGCAATGTAACTTGATTATTATCTATAAAAGCGCTATGTATTTCACTTCTCGTTACAGGCTTAAGTTTTCAAAAAAATTAATTTATTTAAAGAAAAAAAAACTTCCACTATTTTTCTA
This sequence comes from Dalbergia cultrata, assembly GCA_031216105.1. Classification (NCBI taxonomy): domain Eukaryota; kingdom Viridiplantae; phylum Streptophyta; class Magnoliopsida; order Fabales; family Fabaceae; genus Dalbergia; species Dalbergia cultrata. Next base: position 119,028 of record JAVHNL010000053.1, read on the forward strand.
AGTTAATTTCAAAAGAAAATAAATACAAGGCAAAAGTGACAACTAATAGAATCCAAATGTGAACTTAAGCACAATGGGGTTCTATTAGGGTGTTACACTCTTGATAAGATCAATGGCTCTGGCTCAGTCAAGAACCTAGAAAGAATACTCTCACAGAGGTTTTCAAGCTGAATTCTTGTATCAATCTTTCTTTTTAATACATAAGTGTTTACACACTTAAATAGACAAGTAATCTAAATCAAGCATAAGCCCTGTTTGGGCTATGTAGCTCACTAAGCCCATATCAGGGGTTTTTTTGTTAAAAAAAAAGACTAAGAAAACAAACTAAAATAAACTTCTAATGGACCATAAACATGTGGCCCTTATCCAGCTTGAAATGGGCTACATTCTAGACTTTATTCCTTTAATTGAACACAATTGACAATGCTTCCAACTTCCAAATATTCTAAGTCTGGAATAGGTCTCTTTTCAAATATGGTAGCCATCATTCTCTCCAAAGCTTCTTTTGACCTTCTTTCCTTCACCCAAGTCCTTCTATTGTCTCTAAGCTTAGGTTAGTTCCTTCGTCTTCATCAAATAGTGAGAATGCCTTTTCCAATATTTGAAGTTTCTCTTACATTTCTCATTCTCCACAGAATTATTTTCAGCATCTGCTATAGTAACTTCAAGAGTTGCGTCACTTTCTGAAAATGTCACTTTCCGAGCTTTGATGCTTATTTCTTCATTCTAGATTCTTCTTTATGAACAAGCTAACTCTTTTTGGCTTTAGCTTGGAGTTGTGAAGGTAGGATGCCTAGAGAAGTTTGTGTAGTTGAATGTCTTATGTAGATTTAAAAATGCTTTAAGTTTAACAAACCTTTTACAGTACAAAAGCAATCTTCGACTAAAGGTTTAGTGAATATGTCAGACATTTGGTCTTCAGTATTTATAAATATTAATTCAACATCTCTTTTTTAAACATGATCTCTAATGAAATGATGCTTTATTTCAATATGTTTTGATTTGGAGTGCTGAATGGGATTTTTAGCAAGATTTATAGTGCTAGTATTATCACAAAAGATAGGGATTTTGGAATACCTTAGGTGATAATTTTCTAGTTGGTTTCTGATCCACAGTATTTGAGTATAGCAATTTGCAACTACTACATATTATGCTTTTGCAGTAGAGAGAGCAATGGTATTTTGCTTTTTGCATGACCACGTGATCAGGCTATTTCCAAAGAAGCAGCAACAATCAATGGTGCTTTTTCTTTCTACGTTGTCTCTTGCAAAGTCAGCATCACAATAACCTACAATCTAACAAGGTGTACCTTTCTCATACCATAAGCCGAGATTAGTGGTAACTGATAAATATTTGGAGATTCTTTTAATGGCATTTAAGTGTGATCGATTTAGGTTTGATTGAAATTTAGCACAAATCCCCACACTTAATTGAATGATTTGAGATGATGCATGGGAGTACTCATTGGTTTTGCTTGATCCATGTGAAACTTCTTCAAAAGTTCTTTTGTATACTTTTCTTGATGGATTATGGTTCCATCCTTTTGTTGTTTTATTTCCAAACCAATAAAAAAATTTGAATTCACCCATCATACTCATTTCAAACTCACTCTGCATTAGTTTTGAAAAATTTTCACAGAGAGAATGATTAGAGGCACCAAATATAATGTCATCAACATATATTTGAACTATCAAAAAGTGATCTTTAGACTCAAGAGTAAATAGATTTGTGTCAACATTACCTTTCTTGAACCCATTGTTCAACAGAAAGCTACTTAATCTTTCATACCAAGCTTGAGGAGCTTGTTTCAGACTGTAGAGAGCTTTTGTTAATTTGAAGACTTGTTCATAGGAAGGTCATCACTCTTAAAACTCAGAGGCTGCTTCACATATACTTCTTCAGAGAGGAAACCATTTAAAAAAAGCAGACCTAACATCCATCTGGTAAAGAGTGAATCCCTTGTAGGCAGTAAATGCAAGTAGCATTCGTATGGCTTCCAACCTAGCTATAGGTGCAAAGGTCTCATCATAATCAATTCCCTATTGTTGATTATAGGCTTGTGCAACCAATCTAGCTTTATTCCTTATAACTTTGCCTGCTTCATCCAACTTGTTCCTAAATACCTTTTTTTTTTTTTTTTCCGATGATAGTTTTTCCTTTAGGTTTCTCCACAAGAGTCCAGATTATGCTTTTTTCAAATTGATCCAGCACTTGTTGCATGGCCTCCACCAATCCTTTATCACTCAAGGCTTCTTCAATGCATGTAGGTTTAATGGTGAAGATTAAAGCACTGCTTGAAGTATTTGTTAGGGACTATCGTGTTTTCACTCCCTTAGAAATGTCTCCAATAAATTTATCTGAGAAACTATTTTAAGATTAGAAACTCCTTTATAGTTTTTGTACTTATAATAATCTTTAGCTTCTCTTTCATCTTTAGGTTGCGCTCAGAGTTATTACTTAGTGATGGCTTTGGTGTTCAGAGCATACTTTCTGAAGTTTTTATCTGCTTATTTTCTGAGTCCTCTTTAAGATTCAATTTTTCAAGAGCTTCTTCCAGATCATCTGGGTCATCTTCAAAGTCTTTCCTCAGCTCCTTGAACTTGATATGAATTATCTCTTCTATGCATGGCGTTCTTTTATTTTATACCCTGTAAGCTTTAGAGATAGAAGGATATCCTAGGAAAATACCATCATTAGATTTAGGATCAAACTTTGCAAGTTTGTCCCTGTTGTTAAGTATGAAAAATGATGAACCAAATATGTGAAAATATGATATTTGGGTTTTCTACCCTTCCATAGCTCATAAGGGATCTTTTTGAGGATTGGTCTTAGAAAGATTCGATTTTGTATGTAACAAGAGGTATTTACAGCATCTGCCCAAAATACTTTAGAAAAACCACTTTCTAATGTAACACCCTAATAGAACCCCACTATGCTTAAGTTCACATTTGGATTCTATTAGTTGTCATTTATGCCTTGCATTTATTTTCTTTTGAAATTAACTTAGAAAAATAGTGGAAGTTTTTTTTTAAATAAATTAATTTTTTTGAAAACTTAAGCCTATAATGAGAAGTGAAATACATAGCGCTTTTATAGATAATAATCAAGTTACATTGCGCACTTAAGTAAATAAGCGGAATAAGAGACTAAGTGTAGAACTATTATCACATAAACTGGAATATAATCACTTAATACATAAGTCACAACAGGGCATATATCATACTGATAAGTTATTACAAATAACAATATAAGTTCTACTATTACTAACTGTTTCTCAGAAACTATAATGTAACTAAAGCTCGAAATGCTCCTACTTGAAAGGTTTGAAATCTTCACTCGCTACCTCCTTCCTCAGCTACAGCTTCGTTGCTTTAGGTGGACACGTCTGTCTCTGGTAACGACAACGGAAAATAAACATAGGAGTGAGAAATACATGATTTCTCAGTAGGAGTTCCTACTTGTACTAAAAGTGTCATCGTTGTCGTCCCAGTCACTTCTGGTTTATTATAAAAAGGTGAACAGGTAAGGATTCAATTATCAAACTTTCACAAACGTGATTAGACGAAGTGCAGTTACTTTTAAACTAATCTTGAACATTAGCAGAAATATCCATTCAGTATTTCATCAAGCATACATATAAGCATATCATGTAAAACCACTAATAAGCAATAATCATTTAGGAGCTGCATGCATTTCATGATTAATCATCCTCAACATTCACTTGTTTAGTGATCATCATCTTTCATTTATTTCATCAACATATTTCTTAATTACTCACGGGATGAATGCATCAATGCCTTAGACCACCCTAAAGGGTAATGAGCTCATACCATGAGTTTAGCTTAAATCCATTTTTCTAGACTATCATTGCTACTTTTTCAAGTTTTACTTTTATTCTCAACGAGTGAAATCATCAATATCTTAATCCTCAAAGAGGATTAAGCAGTGAGTTGGTCTATTTATTATTTCCTTTGAAACATGAATGTATGCAAGGCAGAAGAGCTATGCTGACAAGAGAAGGAAACCTCTCGAATTTCAAGAAGGAGAACACATATTCTTGCGAATTACTCCTACCACAGGTATAGGCCGTGCAATGAAAGTCAAAAAGCTAAGCCCTAGATTCTTAGGACCTTTCCAAATCCTAAAAAAAGGTAGGTCCCTCCGCCTACCAAATTGCATTACCTCCAAATTTGTCTAACCTACACAATGGTTTTCATGTGTCCCAATTGAGAAAGTATCAGTCAGACCCCAGTCATGTGTTTGAGCCAGAAACTATACAATTAAAAGATGACTTAACTTTTGAATTACCACCGATGAGGATCGTGGATCATGGCATCAAGCAGCTGAGAAACAAATCTGTATCTCTGGTCCGAGTAGCCTGGGGACAAGATGGAATAGAAGAGCACACATGGGAGCACGAGGAAGATATGCGAAGAGAATTTCCGAACCTATTCACAGGTATCAAATTTTGAGGGCAAAATTTTTAATAAGAAGGGGAGAAATGTAACATCCCCAAATTTATAACTAAGATAAATATTAATCTTAAGTAATGATAGCAAAACCAAGAGAATCTGGACAAATGTTATGAAACACAACAAATAGACTACTTAAGTATGTCTAGAGAAAAATGCAAAGAATTACGAAAATGCCATCACTTAGTGGAAATTACGAAAATGCCCTTGCTGTGTAAAGGAAATTACCAAACTACCCTTGCCTTATTAAATGACAAAGATACCCTTACTCTATGAATGGAATTACAAGAATACCACTATCAATGTCTAATTACAAAAATATCCTTGTCTTAGTTAAAGAAATTAGTATAATGCCATTTGCACAAATCCCTAGACTTGTCTTTAGACAAGAATGAATCTAAGCCATTGGATTAAGATGATAACACAATAATTTAACCACATACATCATACACATTTCTGAATCACATACATGCACTAAAGGTTAGAAAATCTCTACTAACATCTTTGCACAAAACATGGAGCATTTTCATCCAACATGTTTGCATAAAACATGGAAACATGTTTGCACAAAACAAGGAGCATTTTCATCCCAAAATTCAGCCAACATGTTTCCATAAATCATGCTCCAAGTGCTTTCCTTCTTCTGTTTTTTCTCTAATCTTTCCACTATAAATACTCCTCAAACTCTCTTCAATTCAGAAACTCCCTAAGTGTTCTTTCTTTCTTATTCTATCATTCTTCTTATGTTCTTCAAAGACTTCTCTTGATCCTCTAAACTTTATCCAAACACTTAAATCCTAAGTCCAAACTTTCACTAGCCCTCACAAAAGTTACAATCTTTAACTCTAGTGAGAAATATTTTCTTAAGCACTCAAGTTCTAGAGCTAAGATTCAAGGAGGGTGATCCACTCCAAAGACTCTTGTTCAAAGCTTAAGGAAGAAGAGAAGGACCCTTTTTAGACCATACACAAGAGGTAGGAGTTTCTTCTTTATTTGTTCAAGTATTGTTGGCTTCTAACTTTGCTCATGGATAGAATGCCTCAAACTTGAGTTATTGTCAAAAGTTTTGAATAATTATATTTTTAGAAAACACAACATGTTCTATTCTGCTATGAGTACTTTTATGATGTGAAACTTGAGTTAAAGATAACTTAAGACATGAACATGGCAGGTACTGGAGTTTCTAGTTATTTCTGGCAGTAGTTACTTCGAAAATTAGTGTTCATAAAATATGAAGGATGTAACATCCCCAAATTTATAACTAAGATAAATATTAATTAGCGATAGCAAAACCAAGAGAATCGGGACAAATGTTATGAAACACAACAAATAGTCTACTTAAGTATGTCTAGAGAAAAATGCAAAGAATTACGAAAATGCCATCACTTAGGGGAAATTACGAAAATGCCCTTGCTATGTAAAGGAAATTACCAAACTACCCTTGCCTTATTAAATGACAAAGATACCCTTACTCTATGAACGGAATTACAAGAATACCACTATCATTGTCTAATTACAAAAATATCCACTAACATCTTTGCACAAAACATGGAAACATGTTTGCATAAAACATGGAGCATTTTCATCCAACATGTTTGCACAAAACATGGAAACGTGTTTGCACAAAACATGGAAACATGTTTGCACAAAACATGGAAACATGTTTGCACAAAACAAGGAGCATTTTCATCCCAAAATTCAGCCAACATGTTTCCATAAATCATGCTCCAAGTGCTTTCCTTCTTCTGTTTTTTCTCTAATCTTTCCACTATAAATACTCCTCAAACTCTCTTCAATTCACAAACTCCCTAAGTGTTATTTCTTTCTTATTCTATCATTCTTCTTATGTTCTTCAAAGACTTCTCTTGATCCTCTAAACTTCATCCAAACACTTAAATCCTAAGTCCAAACTTTCACTAGCCCTCACAAGAGTTAAAATCTTTAACTCTAGTGAGAAATATTTTCTTAAGCATTCAAGTTGTAACATCCCCAAATTTATAACTAAGATAAATATTAATCTTAATTATCGATAGCAAAACCAAGAGAATTTGGACAAATGTTATGAAACACAACAAATAGACTACTTAAGTATTTCTAGAGAAAAATGCAAAGAATTACGAAAATGCCATCACTTAGTGGAAATTACGAAAATGCCCTTGCTATGTAAAGGAAATTACCAAACTACCCTTGCCTTATTAAAACCCTTACTCTATGAATGGAATTACAAGAATACCACTATCATTGTCTAATTACAAAAATATCCTTGTCTTAGTTAAAGAAATTACTACAACGCCATTTACACAAATCCCTAGACTTGTCTTTAGACAAGAATGAATCTAAGCCATTGGATTAAGATGATAACACAATAATTTAACCACATACATCATACACATTTCTGAATCACATACATGCACTAAAGGTTAGAAAATATCCACTAACATCTTTGCACAAAACATGGAAACGTGTTTGCACAAAACATGGAAACGTGTTTGCATAAAACATGGAAACATGTTTGCATAAAACATGGAGCATTTTCATCCAACATGTTTGCATAAAACATGGAAACGTGTTTGCACAAAACATGGAAACGTGTTTGCACAAAACATGGAAACATGTTTGCACAAAACAAAGAGCATTTTCATCCCAAAATTCAGCCAACATGTTTCCATAAATCATGCTCCAAGTGCTTTCCTTCTTCTGTTTTTTCTCTAATCTTTCCACTATAAATACTCCTCAAACTCTCTTCAATTCAGAAACTCCCTAAGTGTTCTTTCTTTCTTATTCTATCATTCTTCTTATGTTCTTCAAAAACTTCTCTTGATCCTCTAAACTTCATCCAAACACTTCAATCCTAAGTCTAAACTTTCACTAGCCCTCACAAGAGTTACAATCTTTAACTCTAGTGAGAAATATTTTCTTAAGCATTCAAGTTCTAGAGCCAAGATTCAAGGAGGGTCATCCACTCCAAAGACTCTTGTTCAAAGCTTAAGGAAGAAGAGAAGGACCCTTTTTAGACCCTACACAAGAGGTAGGAGCATTCCGAGCTTTAGTTACATTATAGTTTGTGAGAAACAATTAGTAATAGTAGAACTTATATTGTTATTTGTAATAACTTATCAGTATGATATATGCCCTGTTATGACTTATGTATTAAGTGATTATATTCCAGTTTATGTGATAATAGTTTTACACTTAGTCTCTTATTCCGCTTATTTAATTAAGTGCGCAATGTAACTTGATTATTATCTATAAAAGCGCTATGTATTTCACTTCTCGTTACAGGCTTAAGTTTTCAAAAAAATTAATTTATTTAAAAAAAAAACTTCCACTATTTTTCTAAGTTAATTTCAAAAGAAAATAAATACAAGGCAAAAGTGACAACTAATAGAATCCAAATGTGAACTTAAGCACAGTGGGGTTCTATTAGGGTGTTACATTATGGTATCAGAGCAGTTCATCCTATTTAAGCCTGAGGAATGGACTGACTATGCTTCTGTCTATGATATCATGCTATTAATCTTATCTGGGATATAGGATTTAGAAATGCATGATCGTCTTGTGATACTGCCATAGTTGCTACCATGCTTAGCTATAGTATTGAGCTTGATCAACTCGATGACTGTTGTTTGGTGTGTCTAGGAACTAATGGCAGCAAATGTGACGACGCATGGGGCACGCGGTGGAGGTAATCGTGATGAACTGGCAAATGCACTCCAGGAGATGGCTAGGGCTATGCAAGCACAAGCAACAGTGATGATGGAGCAGATGAATAGGTGGTCAGAGGAGTCAGTTGGGAATCAAGAACATGGAAAATTCTCAGAATTCAAGAGGGCTGGACCTCCAGAATTCAAAGGGACAACTAAACCCGAAATAGCTGACATATGGATTCAAGAGATGGAGAAGGTTTTCTCAGTGGTAGAATGCTCTGATGAACAAAAGGTGGCATTCTCTACTTATATGCTGAAAGGAGAGGCACAGTGGTGGAAGGGTGCAAAGGGCTTGCTTGAAAGTGCTGACATACAGATTACGTGGGAGGTTTTCTATGCTACATTCCATAAGAAATATTTTCCAGATCCGGTTAAGAAGGCAAAGGAAGTAGAATTTACATTCTTTGACACAGGGAAATCGAAGTGTGGCTGAGTACACAGTTAAGTTTGAAGAACTGATCAAACACTCAACTAGCTACCAAAGTAATCCCAACGAGGCTTGGAAATGCATGAAATATGAGAGTGGTTTGAGGCCAGACATTTTGGCATCTGTGGGTCCACCGAGGTCACTGACTATGCATCTTTAGTCAGCAAAAGCCAAGTGGCTGAGAGTTGCAATCGCCAGCTAGTTGCCCATCGAGTTGAAGAGAATAGGAAGAGGTCTGCTCAACAAGGTCACCGAGGGTTCCCACCCCCTGACAAGAAACCCTACCAAGGAGGTGGATTTAAAGGGAAACAACCCCAACACCCTATGATGAATCAACCTAAGACACAAGCTATTAATCGACCTAGGATGGCAGCTGTCCCTGAACCTATGAGTAGACCCCCTTGTGCCACTTGTGGAAAGATACATGGAGGGGAATGCAGATTTGGTAAGAATGTTTGTTATTGGTGTGGACAGGCAGGACACTATTCTAGAGAGTGCCTAAAGTTCAATCAGTCCTCTACACTTAAGCCTAAGGCATAGGGACGCGTGTTTACTATCATCTTTGAGATGCCCTCGAATCCGATGATCTGATTCAAGGTAAGTGTATAATTAATGGAAAATCCTTAATTGTATTGTTTGATTCTGGCGCAACACATTCATTCATTTCATATGATTGTGCTAATAAGTTGAGGTTGTATATATCTGACTTAAAAATCATCTTAGTTGTCTCTACACCCACTATAAATACTGTTAGAACTGATCAAGCCTGCCTAAATTGTGAATTTGAGGTAGCTGATAGGATTTTTCATCATGATTTAGTTTGTCTACCCTTGTCTAGTTTTGATGTAATCTTGGGCATGGATTGGCTTTCAGCTAACCGTGTGTTACTACATTGTGCAAATAAGTCACTAGTATTTCTTCCCAAACCATCTTTACCCAATCCCTCTAAACTTGATAAAAAGGTACGACTATACCTAAACTCCATTATCATGGGGGATAGTAGGAATGAAGAGCGAGGATATGTTTTCCTGATGACAAGTGAGAGGGAAGTGGAGCAAGCTCTAGAAAAGATCCTTGTAGTAAAGGAATTCTCAGATGTTTTTCCTAATGACATACCTGAATTTCCTCCAAAAAGGGAGATTGAGTTTTCTATAGATTTGGTACCGAACGGACCCATATCTATAGCTCCTTATAGGATGCCACCGGCCGAGTTAATGTAATTGAACAACCAATTAGAGGAGCTACTAGAGAACAAATTCATTAGGCCTAGTGCTTCACCATGGGGAGCTCCAGAGCTATTTGTCAAGAAGAAGGATGGGAGCTTGCGGTTATGTGTGGATTATAGGCAGCTAAACCAAGTGACCATAAAGAATAAATACCCTTTGCCTAGAATAGATGACCTCATGGACCAATTAAGAGGAGCCCAAGTGTTTTCCAAGATAGATCTGCGATCAGGATACCACCAGATTCGAGTGAAGGAGGAGGACATACCAAAGACAGCCTTTAGGACTAGATATGGACATTATGAGTTTAATGTGATGTCGTTTGGGTTAACCAATGCACCGGCAGTGTTTATGGACTACATGAATAGGATATTTAGACCATACTTGGACAAGTTTGTAATAGTGTTCATCGATGACATTCTAGTTTACTCTAGAACTGAAGAAGAGCACAAAGAACACTTACGAGTGGTGTTAGAGGTGTTGAGGAACAAGAAACTTTATGCAAAGTTGTCTAAGTGTGAATTTTGGACGAAGGAAGTTAAGTTCTTAGGTCATGTAGTGTCACATGGGGAATAGCAGAGACCCAAGTAAGATAGAAGCGGTGCAACAATGGGAAACCCCTACCACTGTGAAGGAGATTAGGAGTTTTCTAGGGCTGGCAGTTACTACCGAAGGTTCATTAGAGGTTTTTCCCAAATTACCTTACCTCTTACCAAGCTAACAAGGAAGAATTCAGCCTTTATATGGAGCCCAGAATGTGAAGAGAGTTTCCAGGAACTAAAGAAGAAGTTGACCACTACCCCTGTCCTAATCCTACCTGACCCAAAAGAAAAATTTGAGGTGTATTGTGATGCCTTGGGAAGAGGACTAGGATGTGTTTTGATGCAAAATAGGAATGTAGTAGCCTATGCCTCTAGACAGCTCAAACCCCATGAAGTTAATTACCCAACCCATGACTTAGAGCTAGCGGCTATTGTCTTTGCCTTAAAAATCTGGAGACATCATCTTTATGGTGTAAGGTTTGAAGTCTTTTCTGACCACAAAAGTCTAAAATACCTCTTCAACCAAAAGGAACTCAATATGAGACAAAGGCGTTGGATGGAGTTTCTCAAGGACTATGACTTTGGGTTGAACTACCACCCAGGAAAGGCAAATGTGGTAGCAGACGCTTTGAGTCGTAAGTCCTTGCATGCCGCTGGGCTCATGGTGAAAGAAAATGAGCTGATAGAAGATTTTAGGAACCTCAACTTAGGATATAGTAGGACTTCAGAACAAATTCGATTAAGCCAACTAAGTATAACCAGTAGCTTTAAGGATAAAATAATTCAAGCCCAAAGGGAAGATGAGGATTTCCTTAGAACCTTAACCCTTGTCGAAGCAGGAAAGTTGAAAGAGTTTGTCCAGGATAAGGAAGGAGTGTGGAGATACCAAGGGAGAATCTGTGTACCTGCAAAAGAAGGATTGAGAGCTAGCATTTTGGAAGAAGCCCACAAGAGTCAATTTAGTGTACACCCCGGTATAACCAAGATGTACCATGACCTAAAAAAGATGTTCTGGTGGCCAAAGATGAAAGCAGATATAGCAAATATAGTGCAAAAATGTTTGGTATGCCAAAAAGTGAAGATAGAGCATCAAAAACCCTCCGGAGTGCTGCAACCTCTCAAAATCCCCGAATGGAAGTGGGAAGGAATATCCATGGATTTCGTGATGGGATTGCCAAGAACGCCTACCGGACATGACTCCATATGGGTAATTGTGGATAGATTGACCAAATCTGCTCACTTTTACCCATTAGAGCAAATTACCCTTTGGAAAAGTTAGCTCACTATACATCCAAGAGATAATAAGGCTCCATGGAGTACCCAAAACCATTGTCTCAGATAGGGATCCAAGGTTCACCTCAAGATTTTGGGGAGCTTTGCAAAAGATGTTTGGTTCAAGGTTGTGTCTAAGCACTGCCTATCACCCTCAAACTGATGGACAATCAGAAAGAACAATTCAAACCCTTGAGGATATGCTAAGAGCATGTGTCTTAGACCAGCCAAAAAGTTGGGACAAACAACTTCCATTGATTGAGTTTGCATATAATAATAGATACCACACTAGCATTGGGATGGCACCTTATGAGGCTTTGTATGGTAGAAAGTGTCAATCACCACTTTGTTGGTGTGACCCGGGAGAGCAAAGTATTTTGGGCCCTGATTTAGTAGAAGAGACAACCAAACAAATAAGGAAAATTAGGGAAAGAATCCTCACTTGCCGTAGTAGGCAGAAGAGCTATGCTAATAAGAGAAGGAAACCTCTCGAATTTCAAGAAGGAGAACACATATTCTTGCGAATTACTCCTACCACAGGTATAGGTCGTGCAATGAAAGTCAAAAAGCTAAGCCCTAGATTCTTAGGACCCTTCCAAATCCTCAAAAAGGTAGGTCCCTCCGCCTACCAAATTGCATTACCTCCAAATTTGTCTAACCTACACAATGTTTTTCATGTGTCCCAATTGAGAAAGTATCAGTCAGACCCCAGTCATGTGTTTGAGCCAGAAACTATACAATTAAAAGATGACTTAACTTTTGAATTACCACCGATGAGGATCGTGGATCATGGCATCAAGCAGCTGAGAAACAAATCTGTATCTCTGGTCCGAGTAGCCTGGTGACAAGATGGAATGGAAGAGCACACATGGGAGCTCGAGGAAGATATGCGAAAAGAATTTCCGAACCTATTCACAGGTATCAAATTTTGAGGGCAAAATTTTTAATAAGAAGGGGAGAAATGTAACATCCCCAAATTTATAACCAAGATAAATATTAATCTTAATTATCGATAGCAAAACCAAGAGAATCTGGACAAATGTTATGAAACACAACAAATAGACTACTTAAGTATTTCTAGAGAAAAATGCAAAGAATTACGAAAATGTCATCACTTAGTGGAAATTACGAAAATGCCCTTGCTATGTAAAGGAAATTACCAAACTACCCTTGCCTTATTAAAACCCTTACTCTATGAATGGAATTACAAGAATACCACTATCATTGTTTAATTACAAAAATATCCTTGTCTTAGTTAAAGAAATTACTACAACGCCATTTACACAAATCCCTAGACTTGTCTTTAGACAAGAATGAATCTAAGCCATTGGATTAAGATGATAACACAATAATTTAACCACATACATCATACACATTTCTGAATCACATACATGCACTAAAGGTTAGAAAATATCCACTAACATCTTTGTACAAAACATGGAAACGTGTTTGCATAAAACATGGAAACATGTTTGCATAAAACATGGAGCATTTTCATCCAACATGTTTGCATAAAACATGGAAACGTGTTTGCACAAAACATGGAAACGTGTTTGCACAAAACATGGAAACATGTTTGCACAAAACAAAGAGCATTTTCATCCCAAAATTCAGCCAACATGTTTCCATAAATCATGCTCCAAGTGCTTTCCTTCTTCTGTTTTTTTCTCTAATCTTTCCACTATAAATACTCCTCAAACTCTCTTCAATTCAGAAACTCCCTAAGTGTTCTTTCTTTCTTATTCTATCATTCTTCTTATGTTCTTCAAAAACTTCTCTTGATCCTCTAAACTTCATCCAAACACTTCAATCCTAAGTCCAAACTTTCACTAGCCCTCACAAGAGTTACAATCTTTAACTCTAGTGAGAAATATTTTCTTAAGCATTCAAGTTCTAGAGCCAAGATTCAAGGAGGGTCATCCACTCCAAAGACTCTTGTTCAAAGCTTAAGGAAGAAGAGAAGGACAATTTTTAGACCCTACACAAGAGGTAGGAGCTTCATCTTTAGTTGTTCAAGCATTGTTGGCTTCTAACCTTGATAGAATGCCTCAAGTTTGAGTTATTGTCAAAAGTTTTAAATGATTATTTGAAAAATATATTTTTAGAAATATGACATGTTCTATTCTGTTATGAGTACCCTTATGATGTTATCAAACTCAAATATAACTTGAAAAGATTGTATGTGAAACCTGATTTAATAAAGGTAACTTAAGACATGAAAATGATAGGTGCTGGAATTTCTGGTTGTTTCTGGCAGCAGGTACTTCGAAAGCTACTGTTCATAAAATATCAAGTATCTCGAAATTAAAATAATTTTAATATAAACTAGACTCATTATAGAACACTCTCCAAAAAGAATAACCCAAAACGGAGTTTTCTAGCTCAAGATATAAATTTTTAAAGTAGAGCCTAAGACTGAAACTTTAAATCTGACCTTGTAGTAGTGAAATAGGTGTAACTCACTCTAGAAAAATGTAAATGGACTGATTTCAACTTTGTTGGAGAGCTAACACATATAGGAATACACCCATGTATGTTATGTATAAAGCTTTGTACCACGTAAATACAGAATGAGAAATAAATTTCAGGATAGTGTACTGTGTGACCCACCTCTCTTTCCTAGGAACCCTCCTATGCATGGTTTACAATGGATTTACACTTTTCCAAAGATGTAAATGCTAAAATTTGATGAGTTAGGAATTTGGAACTACCTTTACTAAGCTGAGAGAACAAGTATACAGAGAATTATAGACTTTCTTCTAAAAAATGTCAAAACTATAAATAAAAGAATCAAGTCTTGTAAAAAGAGAATTTTAAGAATTTAAGTAGAATAATAATCTTCAAGAGTTATATGAAAGTCATAATAAAAATATATAAAGAACCTATAATAATATTTTGAAGTGCATTAATGTATTAATGGAATGCTAAGAGTACAAAGAACACTAAGAGAAAAAGATAATACTAAGACATCCATTACCTCTTACGAACACTAGGAACTCAACTTGATAACTTTGGTTGGTTAATATGAATCATCTATGGAAGTGCTTACTATGAGATTTACATGATATTGTCCATGTTTTATGAAGTGATTTATAGTAATGTGAATGTATGGTGATGAATTATGAAATGATGAGGATGAATGATTGATTGCCCAGGATTTATTGTGATTACATGATAATATGCATACATTCATTTTCAAAAGAAATAATAAAAGTAAAGTTTGAAAAAGTAGCAATGAAAGTCTAGAAAAGTGGACTTGAGCTAAACTCACGGCTTAACCCCCTAAACCGTTGAGATCACTTGCAACGGAATGAAAACCAAAAAGGTTATGGCGACGGCCATGGTATGAGCTCATTACCCTTTAGGGTGGTCTAAGGCATTGATGCATTCATCCCGTGAGTAATTAAGAAATATGTTGATGAAATAAATGAAAGATGATGATCAGTAAACAAGTGAATGTTGAGGATGAGTAATCATGAAATGCATGCAGCTCCTAAATGATTACTGCTTATTAGTGGTTTTACATGATATGCTTATATGTATGCTTGATGAAATACTAATTGGATATTTCTGCTAATGTTCAAGATTAGTTTAAAAGTAACTGCACTTCAGCTAATCACGTTTGTGAAAGTTTGATAATTGAATCCTTACCTGTTCACCTTTTTATAATAAAGCCGAAGTGATTTGGGACGACAACGATGACACTTTTAGTACAAGTAGGAACTCCTACTGAGAAATCATGTATTTCTCACTCCCGTGTTTATTTTCCGTTGTCGTTACCAGAGACAGACGTGTCCACCTAAAGCAACAAAGCTGTAGCTGAGGAAGGAGGTAGCGCGTGAAGATTTCAAACCTTTCAAGTAGGAGCATTCCGAGCTTTAGTTACATTATAGTTTGTGAGAAACAATTAGTAATAGTAGAACTTATATTGTTATTTGTAATAACTTATCAGTATGATATATGCCCTGTTGTGACTTATGTATTAAGTGATTATATTCCAGTTTATGTGATAATTGTTCTACACTTAGTCTTTTATTCCGCTTATTTAATTAAGTGCGCAATGTAACTTGATTATTATCTATAAAAGCGCTATGTATTTCACTTCTCGTTACAGGCTTAAGTTTTCAAAAAAATTAATTTATTTAAAGAAAAAAAAAACTTCCATTATTTTTCTAAGTTAATTTCAAAAGAAAATTAATACAAGGCATAAGTGACAACTAATAGATTCCAAATGTGAACTTAATCACAGTGGGGTTCTATTAGGGTGTTACAAAGGATCTCGAAATGAAAATATTTTTATTATAAACTAGACTCATTGTAGAACACTCTCAAAAAAGAATCACTTAAAACGGAGTTTCCCAGCCTAAGATATAATTTTTTAAAGTAGAGCCTAAGACTGAAACTCTTAATCTGACCTTGTAGTAGTAAAATAGGTGTAACTCACTCTAGAAAAATGCAAATGGACTGATTTCAACTTTGTGGAAAAGCTAACACATCTACAAACACACTTATGTATGCTATGTATAAGGTTTTACACCACAAAAATACAGAATGAGAGATATATTTTCGGGATAGTGTGCGGAGAAAGTCTTGAAGGTAGCGTGATACTGTGAGAGTGCAATTTGGAAGGGTTCTGGCTAAGGAAAGACTTGGTATTTAAGTGTGTCCATTGTGACCTACCTCTCTTTCCTGGGATCCTACTATGCACAATTTACAGTTGATTTACACTAATCTAAGATGTTAGTGCTATAAATTTTTTTCTAAAAGATGTCAGAACTTTAAATAAAAGATTCAAGTCTTGTAAAGAGATAATTTTAAGGATTTAAGTAGAATAATAATCTTCAGGAGATATATATAAAAGTCATAATAAAAATATATAAAGAACCTCTAAAAATATCTTAAAGGGTATTAATGTATTAATGGAAATACTAAGAGTACAAAGAAGACTAAGAGAAAAAGATAATACCAATATATCCATAACCTATTAGGAACACTAGAGACCTAACTTGATAACTTAGGTTGCTTAATGTGAATTATCTATGAGAATGTTTACTATGAGATTTACATGATATTGTCTATGTTACATGAAGTGATATACAGAAATGTGAATGTATTGATGAGATATGAAATGATAATGATAAAATGATTGATTGTGCCATGATTTATTAATGCGCATACATTCATATTTTAAATGAAATAATAAATAGACCAACTCACTGCTTAATCCTCTTTGAGGATTAAGGTATTGATGATTTCACTCAGTGAGAACAAAAGTAAAACCTGAAAAAGTAGCAATGATAGTCTGGAAAAGTAGACTTGAGCTAAACTCATGGCTTAACCCCCTAAACCGTTGAGATCATGGCAACGGAAATTAAACCAAAAGGTTGTGGCGACAGCCACGGTATGAGCTCATTACCCTTTTAGGGTGGTCTAAGGCATTGATGCATTCATCCCGTGAGTAATTAAGAAATATGTTGATGAAATAAATGAAAGATGATGATCACTAAACAAGTGAATGTTGAGGATGAGTAATCATGAAATGCATGCAGCTCCTAAATGATTATTACTTATTAGTGGTTTTACATGATATGCTTATATGTATGCTTGATGAAATACTGAATGGATATTTCTGCTAATGTTCAAGATTAGTTTAAAAGTAACTGCACTTCGGCTAATCACGTTTGTGAAAGTTTGATAATTGAATCCTTACCTGTTTACCTTTTTATAATAAACCCGAAGTGACTGGGACGACAACGATGACACTTTAGTATAAGTAGGAACTTCTACTGAGAAACCATGTATTTCTCACTCCTATGTTTATTTTCCATTGTCGTTACCAGAGACAGATGTGTCCACCTAAAGCAACGAAGTTGTAGCTGAGGAAGGAGGTAGCGCGTGAAGATTTCAAACCTTTCAAGTAAGAGCATTCCGAGCTTTAGTTATATTATAGTTTGTGAGAAACAATTAGTAATAGTAGAACTTATATTGTTATTTGTAATAACTTATCAGTATGATATATGCCTTGTTGTGACTTATGTATTAAGTGATTATATTCCAGTTTATGTGATAATAGTTCTATACTTAGTCTCTTATTCTGCTTATTTAATTAAGTGTGCAATGTAACTTGATTATTATCTATAAAAGCGCTATGTATTTCACTTCTTATTACAGGCTTAAGTTTTCAAAAAAATTAATTTATTTAAAGAAAAAAAAAACTTCCACTATTTTTCTAAGATAATTTCAAAAGAAAATAAAAGCAAGGCATAAGTGACAACTAATAGAATCCAAATGTGACCTTAAGCACAGTAGGTTTCTATTAGGGTGTTACACTCGAGCTCCCATGTGTGCTCTTCCATTCCATCTTGTCCCCAGGCTACTCGGACCAGAGATACAGATTTGTTTCTCAACTGCTTGATGCCATGATCCACGATCCTCATCGGTGGTAATTCAAAAGTTAAGTCATCTTTTAATTGTATAGTTTCTGGCTCAAACACATGACTGGGGTCTGACTGATACTTTCTCAATTGGGACACATGAAAAGCATTGTATAGGTTAGACAAATTTGGAGGTAATGCAATTTGGTAGGCGGAGGGACCTACCTTTTTGAGGATTTGGAAGGGTCCTAAGAATCTAGGGCTTAGCTTTTTGACTTTCATTGCACGACCTATACCTGTGGTAGGAGTAATTCGCAAGAATATGTGTTCTCCTTCTTGAAATTCGAGAGGTTTCCTTCTCTTGTTAGCATAGCTCTTCTGCCTACTCTGAGTAGTGAGGATTCTTTCCCTAATTCTCCTTATTTGTTTGGTTGTCTCTTCTACCAAATCAGGGCCCAAAATACTTTGCTCTCTCGGGTCACACCAACAAAGTGGTGATTGACACTTTCTACCATACAAACCCTCATAGGGTGCCATCCCAATGCTAGTGTGGTAACTATTATTATATGCAAACTCAATCAATGGAAGCTGTTTGTCCCAACTTTTTGGCTGGTCTAAGACACATGCTCTTAGCATATCCTCAAGGGTTTGAATTGTTCTTTCTGATTGTCCATCAGTTTAAGGGTGATAGGCAGTGCTTAGACACAACCTTGAACCAAACGCCTTTTGCAAAGCTCCCCAAAATCTTGAGGTGAACCTTGGATCCCTATTTGAGACAATGGTTTTGGGTACTCCATGGAGCCTTATTATCTCTTGGATGTATAGCTGAGCTAACTTTTCCAAAGGGTAATTTGCTCGAATAGGTAAAAAGTGAGCAGATTTGGTCAATCTATCCACAATTACCCATATGGAGTCATGTTCGGTAGGCGTTCTTGGCAATCCCATCACGAAATCCATGAATATTCCTTCCCACTTCCATTCGGGGATTTTGAGAGGTTGCAGCATTCCGGAGGGTTTTTGATGCTCTATCTTCACTTTTTGGCATACCAAACATTTTTGCACTATATTTGCTATATCTGCTTTCATCTTTGGCCACGTAACATCTTTTTAGGTCATGGTACATCTTGGTTATACCGGGGTGTACACTAAATTGACTCTTGTGGGCTTCTTCCAAAATGCTAGCTCTCAATCCTTCTTTTGCAGGTACACAGATTCTCCCTTGGTATCTCCACACTCCTTCCTTATCCTGGACAAACTCTTTCAACTTTCCCCGCTCGACAAGGGTTAAGGTTCTAAGGAAATCCTCATCTTCCCTTTGGGCTTGAATTATTTGATCCTTAAAGCTACTGGTTACACTTAGTTGGCTTAACCGAATTTGTTTTGAAGTCCCCCTATATCCTAAGTTGAGGTTCCTAAAATCTTCTATCAGCTCATTTTCTTTCACCATGAGCCAAGCGGCATGCAAGGACTTACGACTCAAAGCATCTGCTACCACATTTGCCTTTCTCGGGTGGTAGTTGAACCCAAAGTCATAGTCCTTGAGAAACTCCATCCAACGCCTTTGTCTCATATTGAGTTCCTTTTGGTTGAAAAGGTATTTCAGACTTTTGTGATCAGAAAAGACTTCAAACCTTACACCATAAAGATGATGTATCCAGATTTTTAAGGCAAAGACAATAGCCGCTAGCTCTAAGTCATGGGTTGGGTAATTAACTTCATGGGGTTTGAGCTGTCTAGAGGCATAGGCTACTACATTCCTATTTTGCATCAAAACACATCCTAGTCCTCTTCCCGAGGCATCACAATACACCTCAAATTTTTCTTTTGGGTCAGGTAGGATTAGGACAGGGGTAGTGGTCAACTTCTTCTTTAGTTCTTGGAAACTCTCTTCACATTTTGGGCTCCATATAAAAGCTGAATTCTTCCTTGTTAGCTTGGTGAGGGGTAAGGTAATTTGGGAAAAACCTCTAATGAACCTTCGGTAGTAACCGGTTAGCCCTAGAAAACTCCTAATCTCCTTCACAGTGGTAGGTGTTTCCCATTGTTGCACCGCTTCTATCTTACTTGGGTCTACTGCTATTCCCCCATGTGACACTACATGACCTAAGAACTTAACTTCCTTCATCCAAAATTCACACTTGGACAAATTTGCATAAAGTTTCTTGTTCCTCAACACCTCCAACACCACTCGTAAGTGTTCTTCGTGCTCTTCTTCAGTTCTAGAGTAAACTAGAATGTCATCGATGAACACTATTACAAACTTGTCCAAGTATGGTCTAAATATCCTATTCATGTAGTCCATAAACACTGCCGGTGCATTGGTTAACCCAAACGACATCACATTAAACTCATAATGTCCATATCTAGTCCTAAAGGCTGTCTTTGGTATGTCCTCTTCCTTCACTCGAATCTGGTGGTATCCTGATCGCAGATCTATCTTGGAAAACACTTGGGCTCCTCTTAATTGGTCCATGAGGTCATCTATTATAGGCAAAGGGTATTTATTTTTTATAGTCACTTTGTTTAGCTGCCATTAATCCACACAAAATCGCATACTCCCATCCTTCTTCTTGACAAACAGCACTGGGGCTCCCCATGGTGAAGCACTGGGCCTAATGAATTTCTTCTATAGTAGTTCCTCTAATTGCTTCTTCAACTCTGTTAACTCGGCCAATGGCATCCTATAAGGAGCTATAGATATGGGTCCTGTTCCTGGTACCAAATCTATAGAAAACTCAATCTCCCTTTTTGGAGGAAATTCAGGTATGTCGTCAGGAAAAACATCTGAGAATTCCTTTACTACAAGGATCTTTTCTAGAGCTTGCTCCACTTCTTTCTCACTTGTCATTAGGAAGACATATCCTTGCTTTTCATTCCTACTATCCCCTATGATAATGGAGTTTAGGAAGACAGTATTTATAGTGGGTGTAGAGACAACTAAGATGATTTTTAAGTTAGATATATACAACCTCAACTTATTAGCACAATCATATGAAATGAATGAATGTGTTGCGCCAGAATCAAACAATACAATTAAGGGTTTTCCATTAATTATACACTTACCTTGAATCAGATCATCGGATTCTGAGGGGGCATCTCAGTAGTGATAGCAAACACGCTTCCCTGTGCCTTAGGCTTAAGTGTAGAGGACTGATTAAACTTTAGGCACTCTCTAGAATAGTGTCCTGCCTGTCCACACCGATAACAAACATTCTTACCAAATCTGCATTCCCCTCCATGTATCTTTCCACAAGTGGCACAAGGGGGTCTAGTCATAGGTTCAGTGGACGCAGCCATCCTAGGTCGACAATGCCTGTGTCCTAGGTTGATTCATCATAGGGTGTTGGGGTTGTTTCCCTTTAAATCCACCTCCTTGGTAAGGTTTCTTGTGAGGGGGTGGGAACCCTCGGTGACCTTGTTGAGCAGACCTCTTTCTATTCTCTTCAACTCGGTGGGCAACTAGCTGGCGATTGCAACTCTCAGCCACTTGGCTTTTGTTGACTAAAGATGCATAGTCAGTGACCTCCAGTGGAGCCACAGATGCCAAAATGTCTGGCCTCAAACCACTCTCATATTTCATGCATTTCCAAGCCTCGTTGGGATCCCTGTGGTAGCTAGTTGAGTGTTTGATCAGTTCTTCAAACTTAGCTGTGTACTCAGCCACACTTCGATTTCCCTGTGTCAGCAACAAAAATTCTACTTCCTTTGCCTTCTTAACCGGATCTGGAAAATATTTCTTATGGAACGTGGCATAGAAGACCTCCCACGTAATCTGTATGTCAGCACTTTCGAGCAAGCCCTTTGCACCCTTCCACCACGCGGCAGCCTCTCCTTTCAGCATATAAGTAGAGAATGCCACCTTTTGTTCATCAGAGCATTCTACCGCTGAGAAAACCTTCTCCATCTCTTGAATCCATCCGTCAGCTATTTCGGGGTTAGTTGTCCCTTTGAATTCTAGAGGTCTAGCCCTCTTGAATTCTGAGAATTTTCCATGTTCTTGGTTCCCAACTGATTCCTCTGACCTCCTATTCATTTGCTCCATCATCACTGTTGCTTGTGCTTGCATAGCCCTAGCCATCTCCTGGAATGCATTTGCCAGTTCATCACGATTACCTCCACCGCGTGCCCCATGCATACGTCTGTTTGCTGCCATTAGTTCCTAGACACACCAAACAACAGTCATCGAGTTGATCAGGCTCAATACTATAGCTAAGCATGATAGCAACTATGGCAGTATCACAAGACGATCATGCATTTCTAAATCCTATATCCCATCATACGTATAAGATTAATAGCATGATATCATAGACAGAAGCATAGTCACCCATTCCTCAGGCTTAAATAGGATGAACTGCTCTGATACCATAATGTAACACCCTAATAGAACCCCACTGTGCTTAAGTTCACATTTGGATTCTATTAGTTGTCACTTATGCCTTGTATTTATTTTCTTTTGAAATTAACTTAGAAAAATAGTGGAAGTTTTTTTTTTCTTTAAATAAATAAATTTTTTTGAAAACTTAAGCCTATAACGAGAAGTGAAATACATAGCGCTTTTATAGATAATAATCAAGTTACATTGCGCACATAATTAAATAAGCGGAATAAGAGACTAAGTGTAGAACTATTATCACATAAACTGGAATATAATCACTTAATACATAAGTCACAACAGGGCATATATCATACTGATAAGTTATTACAAATAACAATATAAGTTCTACTATTACTGTTGTTTCTCACAAACTATAATATAACTAAAGCTCGGAATGCTCCTACTTGAAAGGTTTGAAATCTTCACGCGCTACCTCCTTCCTCAGCTACAGCTTTGTTGCTTTAGGTGGACATGTCTGTCTCTGGTAACGACAACGGAAAATAAACATAGGAGTGAGAAATACATGATTTCTCAGTAGGAGTTCCTACTTGTACTAAAAGTGTCATCGTTGTCGTCCCAGTCACTTCGGGTTTATTATAAAAAGGTGAACAGGTAAGGATTCAATTATCAAACTTTCACAAAGGTGATTCGCCGAAGAACAGTTACTTTTAAACTAATCTTGAACAATAGCAGAAATATCCATTCAGTATTTCATCAAGCATACATATAAGCATATCATGAAAAACCACTAATAAGCAATAATCATTTAGGAGCTCCATGCATTTCATGATTACTCATCCTCAACATTCACTTGTTTAGTGATCATCATCTTTCATTTATTTCATCAACATATTTCTTAATTACTCACAGGATGAATGCATCAATGGCTTAGACCACCCTAAAAGGGTAATGAGCTCATACCGTGGTCGTCGCCACAACCTTTTGGTTTTTTTTCCGTTGCCATGATCTCAACGGTTTAGGGGGTTAAGCCGTGAGTTTAGCTCAAGTCCACTTTTCCAGACTATCATTGCTACTTTTTTAGGTTTTACTTTTATTCTCACTGAGTGAAATCATCAATACCTTAATCCTCAAAGAGGATTAAGCAGTGAGTTGGTCTATTTATTATTTCATTTGAAACATGAATGTATGCACATTAATAAATCATGGCACAGTCAATCATTTTATCATTATCATTTCATATCTCATCAATACATTCTCATTTTTGTATATCACTTCATGTAACATAGACAATATCATGTAAATCTCATAGTAAACATTCTCATAGATAATTCATATTAAGCAACCTAAGTTATCAAGTTAGGTCTCTAGTGTTCCTAATAGGTTATGGATATCTTGGTATTATCTTTTTCTTTTAGTCTTCTTTGTACTCTTAGTATTTCTATTAATACATTAATACCCTTTAAGATATTTTTAGAGGTTCTTTATATCTTTTTATTATGACTTTTATATATATCTCCTGAAGGTTATTATTCTACTTAAATCCTTAAAATTATCTCTTTACAAGACTTGAATCTTTTATTTAGAGTTCTGACATCTTTTAGAATAAAATTTGTAGCACTATCATCTTAGATTAGTGTAAATCAACTGTAAGTTGTGCGTAGTAGGATTCCCAGGAAAGAGAGGTGGGTCACAATGGACACGCTTAAATACCAAGTTTTTCCTTAGCCAGAACCTTTCCAAATTGCACTCTCACAGTATCACGCTACCTTCAAGGCTTTCTCAGTACACTGTCCCGAAATTATATCTCTCATTTTGTATTTTCGTGGTGTACAAATTATATCTCACAGTATCACGCTACCTTCAAGACTTTCTCATAAGTGTGTTTGTAGATGTGTTAGCTTTTCCACAAAGTTGAAATCAGTCCATTTGCATTTTTCTAGAGTGAGTTACACCTTTTTTACTACTACAAGGTCAGATTAAGAGTTTTAGTCTTATGCTCTACTTTAAAAATTTATATCTTGGGCTAGGAAACTCCGTTTTAGGTGATTCTTTTTGGAGAGTGTTCTACAATGAGTCTAGTTTATAATAAAAATATTTTCATTTCGATATCCTTCATATTTTATGAACACTAATTTTCGAAGTAACTACTGCTAGAAATAACTAGAAATTCCAGCACCTGCCATGTTCATGTCTTTAGTTATCTTTATTAACTCAAGTTTCACATACAATCTTTAATGTTATATTTGAGTTTGATAACATCATAAAAGTACTCATAGCATAATAAAACATGTTGTGTTTTCTAAAAATATAATTACTCAAAACTTTTGACAATAACTCAAGTTTGAGGCATTCTATCCATGAGCAAAGTTAGAAGCCAACAATACTTGAACAAATAAAGAAGAAACTCCTACCTCTTGTGTAGGGTCTACAAAGGGTCCTTCTCTTCTTCCTTAAGCTTTGAACAAGAGTCTTTGGAGTGGATGACCCTCCTTGAATCTTGGCTCTAGAACTTGAGTGCTTAAGAAAATATTTCTCACTAGAGTTAAAGATTGTAACTCTTGTGAGGGCTAGTGAAAGTTTGAACTTAGGATTTAAGTGTTTGGATGAAGTTTAGAGGATAAAGAGAAGTCTTTGAAGAACATAAGAAGAATGATAGAATAAGAAAGAAAGAACACTTAGGGAGTTTCTGAATTGAAGAGAGTTTGAGGAGTATTTATAGTGGAAAGATTATAGAAAAAAACAGAAGAAGGAAAGCACTTGGAGCATGATTTATGGAAACATGTTGGCTGAATTTTAGGATGAAAATGCTCCATGTTTTGTGCAAACATGTTTCCATGTTTTCTGCAAACATGTTGGATGAAAATGCTCCATGTTTTGTGCAAAGATGTTAGTGGAGATTTTCTAACCTTTAGTGCATGTATGTGATTCAGAAATGTATATGATGTATGTGGTTAAATTATTGTGTTATCATCTTAATCCAATGGCTTAGATTCATTCTTGTCTAAAGACAAGTCTAGGGATTTGTGCAAATGCAATGTAGTAATTTCTTTAACTAAGACAAGGATATTTTTGTAATTAGACAATGATAGTGGTATTCTTGTAATTCCATTCATAGAATAAGGGTATCTTTGTCATTTAATAAGGCAAGGGTAGTTTGGTAATTTCCTTTACATAGCAAGGGCATTTTCGTAATTTCCACTAAGTGATGGCATTTTCGTAATTCTTTGCATTTTTCTCTAGACATACTTAAGTAGTCTATTTGTTGTGTTTCATAACATTTGTCCAAATTCTCTTAGTTTTTGCTATCGCTAATTAATATTTATCTTAGTTATAAATTTGGGGATGTTACATAACTCTCCATGACCATTCTCTCGAGTCCTTTGTTGAATTTCTTGTTTCTAACTGTTTATGTCTCTTGTTCTATTGATAATTTTGTGTTGGTTTCTTGTTTACTTGATTGTCTACTTGATGTCTTGACAAAAATCATTGATAAGGTTCTTTTCTTAAGAGCTTATAAAGGAAGTTGAGTGGTAAAAGGCAAGAGTGAACATTACTCAAAATCCTTTTAAGTGTGAATCATGAGTGGATAAATTTTAAGAGTGGAAACACATGAGTAAAGTGGTGAGGTCCTCCTAACATTTCAATTGTAATTTTCCTTGCCATCTTCTTTTTGTTGCTAGCATGAGTGGGGAAGAATCACCTAATTCCCCAAGGCAAGGTCTTAAATAGGTTTCAAATGGAGGCATTTACTCAACACTTTAAGAGAATGCTTCAAAGATAGCTTGAAGGTTTACATGAAAGGATGGACCGACTTAAAGAAGGACGAGTTTCCAACCATGGCGGCAATTCTAATAATGAAGAATCTCATCAAGAAAGTGACCTATTCTATGATTCCCCAAGAGAAAGTCAAGGTAGGGGAAAAGACATGACAGAAGAGGTAGGGATCATAGATATGATGATGATCTAAGAGTTATGAAAGTCAAGGTACCTTCCTTCCAAGGGAGGAATGATCCTGAAACATACCTTGAGTGGGAGATGAAAATAGAGCAAATCTTCTCATGCCACAATTATAATGATGCAAAAAGAGTGAAGGTGGTTGACCTTGAGTTCACCGATTATGCCTTATTTTGGTGGGATCAAAG
Source organism: Dalbergia cultrata (assembly GCA_031216105.1). Taxonomy (NCBI): domain Eukaryota; kingdom Viridiplantae; phylum Streptophyta; class Magnoliopsida; order Fabales; family Fabaceae; genus Dalbergia; species Dalbergia cultrata. The sequence goes on from JAVHNL010000053.1 coordinate 145,523, forward strand.
CCCAAAAAGAAAGAAGAAGACATGGACAGCATCCTATCAACACTTAGGATGAAATGAAGACTCTGATGAGAAGAAGATTTGTGCTTTCCCACTACCATAGGGAATTGCACAACTAATTGCAAAGACTAAGCCATGGAAGAAGGACTGTAGATGAGTATTACAAGGAGATGGAGGTGGCTTTGATTCGGGCCAATATTGTGGAGGATAAGGAAGCAACCATGGCTTGGTTTCTACATGGCCTAAACTGAGATATTAGAGACATTGTGGAGTTACAACATTATGTGGAGCTTGAAGACTTAGTTCATCAAGCAATGAAAGTAAAGCAGCAATTAAACAGAAAGGGTACTATGAAGAAATCATCTTCTTCAAACTACTCTTTAAGTTGGATGGACAAGCCAAAGAAAGAGGGTTCTTCTTCTAATTCTAAGTAGGTAGTCAGTACGAAGATATTTCTATTACTTCATCTTCTACTTCTAAGAGTAGGGATATCAAGTGCATAATCAGTAAATTCAAGGGCAGTAAGCTTAACCTTATTACCTTAAGAATATGTGTGACAAGAGAATATTTGCTCCACTCTCATTGCCTACTCCAAATAGGCTTGCGGATCAGACTTCCCTTGAAATGGAGGAATTTTTGTGTTAATTCCTCTAAGTTCATCACCAGAATTCCTTCTTCTCCTATTGTGCCTAATGGTCCTTCTTCTCCTTGTATTTTGGTCACTTGTCTTTTCCTCTTCAGATTGGTAATTTGTTTCATTTTATGAAGTATGCTGACCACCTGGTGCCTCGTTTTCCATCCTATCCATCCTCTCATGGAGCTCTTCAAATGTTGTATTGAATAGCCATTCTAGATGGCCAGTCAATGCTCGCATTTGAAAAGTGGATAATCCTCCACCTTTGATGAATTTTCATCTCCTGTCATGTTAGATAACTTAAACAAATTTTTATATAGGACCTCACAAAACTCAAAGTGTTTACACTCTTGAAATATGACACTCACACTCGGGTATGTCACTCATAGTTGGCTTTTGACTAGAATGTTCCTTCTAGCCTTTTTCCACTCAAACTTCCACTAATGAGTTCTTAGGAAAGAACCTAATCAATGATCCTCTTAAAGCAACAGATTTTGATCAAAATAATGAACTTAAAAGTAAGGGATGACAAGAAGAACTGAAACAAGGAATTCTTTTACAACTTACAAGAATGTTCTGGTTTGTTTTCTTCTTCTCTTTTTTTTTTCATTTTTTTCACTTTGTTTTTTTTTTTGATAAAGGGAAATTAAATAAAACAAGATCAGATCTGAATTACAAGGAAAGCCTTACTCTAAATAACAAATGATATGATTCAGCTTGGTTAGAGTTGAATAACTTGAATCAACAATAAGAATAAACCTAGATCTTCCTTGCACTTTCAGGTTGGAGTTTGGAGTAGTGTCTATTTGTTTGAATTTTAGAAAGAAATAGACGCCACACTCAAGAGAATATGAGAAGGGGAGTGATAAGTCTTGTTTTGATCACCACAAGTTGCCTTGATAAGGTCAGATTTAGTTCTTTACCCAAGAACAAAAGGGAAGTCCTCACAATAGGAGAAAACTCAAATTAATCTATTCATAATCTGATTGTGCATTACATTTAGTTCCTATTTATAAACTTAAGTGGAATATAGGATCATTGAGTTGCAGCCTCTATATAATCCACTAAGGATTAAATTCCCATTAGCATTGGAAACACAAGTAATTGACCCACTATCTATCATAATAGCCTAGGACTTAAAACTGACTTTGAAAACAACTAAAAAGCTTATGAAATTGGGGACACTAAAAGGTGCACAAAAATTACAAGAAAATAAGATAAATTACATCTAATTTAAACTAATTATTCCAGCCCAATCTGTTTGCAAACTTGATCACTTGAATTGGGCTCCATCTTTGGGGTATTCAAGTGACTTCTTCATGTTGGATTTGGCTATTTTTCAAACTGAATAAGAGTGGTCCATTTTGGTAGCTCATGCTCAATTGGATTGCTCTTGGTCTTTGCTTCCATGACCAGGCATTGCAAAGCTTCTTTTAGCGTTTTTGCTCTAACTCTAGTCATTGGTCCATCCATACATTGTAATTGATCTTGAACTTTGTTAGCCTAGGCTGAATTCTCATCATTTGCTAACTCCTTGCCTAGTGATGTTGTTACCATTTTGTAGGACTTTGAGGATGTGTTTCCCAAGGAAGTGCCTCATATTTTGCCACCAATGAAGGGATAGAACACCAAATAGACCTCATTCCTAGTAGTTCTCTACCCAATAGGCCAGCCTATAGGAGCAACCTTCAAGAAACAAAGGAAATACAAAATCAAGTGGAGGAGTTGTTGCAAAAAGGATGGATTAGAGAGAGCTTAAGTCAATGTGCTGTAGCCGTGATCTTGGTGCTTAAAAAGGATGGTTCACGGAGGATGTGTACTGATTGTAAAGCAATCAACAACATCACAATTCGGTATAGGCATCCTATCCCTAGAATTTGCAAAGTGGGTACCATCAAATTTGGATAAAAGAAAGGGATAAATGGAAAATTGCGTTCAAAACTAAATATACATTGTATGAATGGTTGGTAATGCCTTTTGGGGTAACTAATGCACCAAGCACTTTTAAGAGGCTTATGAACCATGTCTTGAGAGAATTTCTTGGAAAATTTGTAGTTGTATACTTTGATGATATTTTGGTCTACTCCAAGAGTTTTGATGAGCATGTTGCATATCCTAAATCTGTCTTGCATGTCCTTAAAAAGGAGAAACTATATGCTAACTTGGAAAAGTGTTCTTTTTGCACTAATCAAGTGGTTTTTCTTGGTTTTGTCATAAGTTCCAAAGAAGTGCAGGTTGATGAAGAGCAAGTTAAGGCCATAAGAGATTGGCAAACTCCCAAAATTGCAAGTGAGGTTAGGAGCTTTCATGGGTTGGTAAGCTTCTATAGAAGATTTGTGAAGGATTTTAACACATTGGCAGCACCCCAAAATGAAATTGTTAAGAAAAATGTGGGTTTTAAATCAGGGGAGAATCAAGAAAATGGGGCTGTTTTACTTCAAGAGGGTCATCCCATTGCATATTTTAGTGAGAAATTAAGTGGAGCCACTCTTAACTATCCTACTTATGATAAAGAATTGTATGCACTTGTTAGAGCTTTGCAAACATGGCAGCATTATCTTTTGCATAATGAATTTGTCATTCATAATGATCATGAATCTTTGAAGTATTTGAAAGGGCAAGGAAAGCTCAACAAAAGGCATGCCAAGTGGGTTGAATTGTTGAACAATTTCCTTATCTGATTAAGCATAAGCAAGGAAAGGCAAATGTTGTGGTGGATGCACTTTCATGAAGGTATAATTTGCTTGCTACACCTGAAACTAAATTGCTTGGCTTTGAACATATCAAGGATTTGTATGTTCATGATAATGAATTTTCTCAATTATATGCTGCATGTGACAAGAAATCACAAAATGGATTTGTTAGCCATGATAACTGCTTGTTCAAAAATAATAGACTTTGTGTGCCTAAAGGATCCACGTGTGAATTGCTAGTTTGGGAAGCACTTTTTTTTTGAAGGGGGGGGGTTTAATGGGACACTTTAGGGTTCAAAAGACCTTAGAAATGCTTCATGAACATTTTCATTGGCCACACATGAAGCATGATGTGCAAAAATTTATGAAAGATGCATCGTGTGTAAAAAAGCAAAATCTAGGGTATCACCTCATGGACTTTATATTCCTCTGCCTATTCCTATTTCCCCTTGGACTGAGTTGTCTATGGATTTTGTTTTAGGGCTACCATGCACCTAAAAAGGAAAGGACTCCATTTTTGTGGTATTATCTAAGATGGCACACTTTATACATTGCCACAAAGTGGATTATGCAACTCATGTGGCAGATTAGTTTTTCAAAGAGGTGGTAAGACTTCATGGCATGGCTAGGAGCATTGTCTTAGATCATGACACCAAATTCTTAAGCCATTTTTGGAGGAGTTTATGGAACAAGCTTGAAACAAAGCTTCTTTTCTCCAACACTTGCCACCCCCAAACTGATGGCCAAACCAAGGTGGTAAATAGGACTCTTCCTATTCTTCTTAGAGCAATTATTAAGAGGAATATCAAGTCTTAGGAAGAGTGTTTGCTCCATGTTTAATTTGCTTATAATAGGTTGTCCATTCTACTACTCAATTTTTCCCTTTTGAGATAGTTTATATAACATCCTCACAAGTACAACATCATTATTGAGTCATGACATTACACTCAAGAGTGGTTACTTATAATTTAGTGGACCTCTCTTAAATATCTAGAACAAGGGTCAGCTAAATCGTGTAGTAACTAATTCGAGGTTCTATCAAAATATATATCAAATACACAAAGTAGTTATTTAAATACAAAGTTAAATATACAAGGAAGCTCTTCTAAGAGCTTTACAATATGTCTGATTATCTTTAAAGGTACAAACATATATATATATATATATATATGTATTTATAATACACTAACTATAACAAATACAAGTCTTCTCTACTAAACTACTGTAGAGTAGACTTTTTTCATGCAACAACTTCCTTGTCCTCTGGATCAACCTGGAGATGACAGGAAACACACAAACATAAGGGTGAGAATTTATACAATTCTCAGTAGGGACATTTCCCAAATACACAATTTCACATGTCATCGGCATCATCCTAGCCACTTTAGTTTATTAAGAAACTGTGAGCATGGAGCATAGATCAATGGTTCATTTTTAAAGTTCCAAATCATATTTCCGAAGTGGATAGCTTTTAACAATCAACCACTTAAAACATGTATTTCATACCATTCAAGATCCTAGTAATTATTCTCAACTTTATGTGCACTCAGTACATTTGAAGAGGATCTTATTCTCTCTTTATATGCCTTTTGTAACACCCTAATAGAACCCCACTATGCTTAAGTTCACATTTGGATTCTATTAGTTGTCACTTATGCCTTGCATTTATTTTCTTTTGAAATTAACTTAGAAAAATAGTGGAAGTGTGGTTTTTTAAATAAATTAATTGTTTGGAAACTTAAGCTCAGAATTTAGAAGTGAAATACATAGCGCTTTTATAGATAATAATCAAGTTACATTGCGCACTTAATTAAATAAGCGGAATAAGAGACTAAGTGTAGAACTATTATCACATAAACTGGAATATAATCACTTAATACATAAGTCACAACAGGGCATATATCATACTGATAAGTTATTACAAATAACAATATAAGTTCTACTATTACTAATTGTTTCTCACAAACTATAATGTAACTAAAGCTCGGAATGCTCCTACTTGAAAGGTTTGAAATCTTCACGCGCTACCTCCTTCCTCAGCTGCAGCTTTGTTGCTTTAGGTGGACACGTCTGTCTCTGGTAACGACAACGGAAAATAAACACGGGAGTGAGAAATACATGATTTCTCAGTAGGAGTTCCTACTTGTACTAAAAGTGTCATCGTTGTCGCGCCATCGGGTTTATTATAAAAAGGTGAACAGGTAAGGATTCAATTATCAAACTTTCACAAACGTGATTAGCCGAAGTGCAGTTACTTTTAAACTAATCTTGAACATTAGCAGAAATATCCAATTAGTATTTCATCAAGCATACATATAAGCATATCATGTAAAACCACTAATAAGCAATAATCATTTAGGAGCTGCATGCATTTCATGATTACTCATCCTCAACATTCACTTGTTTAGTGATCATCATCTTTCATTTATTTCATCAACATATTTCTTAATTACTCACGGGATGAATGCATCAATGCCTTAGACCACCCTAAAGGGTAATGAGCTCATACCATGGCCGTCGCCATAACCTTTTTGGTTTTCATTCCGTTGCCGTGATCTCAACGGTTTAGGGGGTTAAGCCGTGAGTTTAGCTCAAGTCCACTTTTCCAGACTTTCATTGCTACTTTTTCAAACTTTACTTTTATTATTTCTTTTGAAAATGAATGTATGCATATTATCATGTAATCACAATAAATCCTGGGCAATCAATCATTCATCCTCATCATTTCATAATTCATCACCATACATTCACATTACTATAAATCACTTCATAAAACATGGACAATATCATGTAAATCTCATAGTAAACACTTCCATAGATGATTCATATTAACCAACCAAAGTTATCAAGTTGAGTTCCTACTGTTCGTAAGAGGTAATGGATGTCTTAGTATTATCTTTTTCTCTTAGTGTTCTTTGTACTCTTAGCATTCCATTAATACATTAATGCACTTCAAAATATTATTATAGGTTCTTTATATATTTTTATTATAACTTTCATATAACTCTTGAAGATTATTATTCTACTTAAATTCTTAAAATTCTCTCTTTACAAGACTTGATTCTTTTATTTATAGTTTTGACATCTTTTAGAAGAAAGTTTATAATTATCTGTATACTTGTTATCTCAGCTTAGTAAAGGTAGTTCCAAATTCCTAACTCATCAAATTTTAGCATTTACATCTTTGGAATAGTGTAAATCAACTGTAAACCATGCATAGGAGGGTTCCCAGGAAAGAGAGGTCGGTCACAATGGACACGCTTAAATACCAAGTCTTTCCTTAGCCAGAACCTTTCCAAACTGCACTTTCACAGTACACTATTCCAAAATTTATTTCTCATTCTGTATTTACGTGGTACAAAGATTTATACATAACATACATGGGTGTATTCCTATCTGTGTTAGCTCTCCAACAAAGTTGAAATCAGTCCATTTGCATTTTTCTAGAGTGAGTTACACCTATTTTACTACTACAAGGTCGGATTTAAAGTTTCAGTCTTAGGCTCTACTTTAAAAATTTATATCTTGAGCTAGAAAACTCCGTTTTGGGTGATTCTTTTTGGAGAGTGTTTTATGATGCGTCTAGTTTATGGTAAAAATATTTTTATTTCAAGATACTTCATATTTCATGAGTATTAAATTTCGGAACACCTACTGCAAGAAACAACCAAAAATCCAGCACTTATCATTTTCATGTTTTATGTCACTTATTTTAACACAAGGATCACACAACATATTTCAAGCATCATTTGAGCATGAAAGCAACATAATATCACTTTGGAAGCAGAATGGAACAAGGGCTTTCACAAAATATTTATACAATATCCCCTTGAAACATTTTTATCAACAAACATAAGCTTGATGGCATCCTAACCATGAGCAAGGTTAGATGTCATCATGGCTTACACAACCAAAGTGAGGGCTCCTACCTCTTGTGTAGGGTCTAAAAAAGGGTCCTTCTCTTCTTCCTTAAGCTTGAACAAGAGTCCTTGGAGTGGATGACCCTCCTTGAATCTTGGCTCTAGAACTTGAGTGCTTAAGAAAATATTTCTCACCAGAGTTAAAGATTGTAACTCTTGTGAGGGCTAGTGAAAGTTTGGACTTAGAATTTAAGTGTTTGGATGAAGTTAAGAGGATCAAGAGAAGTCTTTGAAGAACATAAGAAGAATGATAGAATAAGAAAGAAAGAACACTTAGGAGTTTCTGAATTGAAGAGAGTTTGAGGAGTATTTATAGTGGAAAGATTAGAGAAAAACAGAAGAAGGAAAGCACTTGGAGCATGATTTATGGAAACATGTTGGCTGAATTTTGGGATGAAAATGCTCCTTGTTTTGTGCAAACATGTTTCCATGTTTTATGCAAACACGTTTCCATGTTTTATGCAAACATGTTGGATGAAAATGCTCCATGTTTTATGCAAACATGTTTCCATGTTTTGTGCAAAGATGTTAGTGGAGATTTTCTAACCTTTAGTGCATGTATGTGATTCAGAAATGTGTATGATGTATGTGGTTAAATTATTGTGTTATCATCTTAATCCAATGGCTTAGATTCATTCTTGTCTAAAGACAAGTCTAGGGATTTGTGTAAATGGCGTTGTAGTAATTTCTTTAACTAAGACAAGGATATTTTTGTAATTAGACAATGATAGTGGTATTCTTGTAATTCCATTCATAGAGTAAGGGTATCTTTGTCATTTAATAAGGCAAGGGTAGTTTGGTAATTTCCTTTACATAGCAAGGGCATTTTCGTAATTTCCACTAAGTGATGGCATTTTCGTAATTCTTTGCATTTTTCTCTAGACATACTTAAGTAGTCTATTTGTTGTGTTTCATAACATTTGTCCAGATTCTCTTGGTTTTTGCTATCGCTAATTAATATTTATCTTAGTTATAAATTTAGGGATGTTACATTTCTCCCCTTCTTATTAAAAATTTTGCCCTCAAAATTTGATATCTGTGAATAGGTTCGGAAATTCTTTTCGCATATCTTCCTCGAGCTCCCATGTGTGCTCTTCCATTCCATCTTGTCCCCAGGCTACTCGGACCAGAGATACAGATTTGTTTCTCAATTGCTTGATGCCATGATCCACGATCCTCATCGGTGGTAATTCAAAAGTTAAGTCATCTTTTAATTGTATCGTTTCTGGCTCAAACACATGACTGGGATTTGACTGATACTTTCTCAATTGGGACACATGAAAAACATTGTGTAGGTTAGACAAATTTGGGGGTAATGCAATTTCGTAGGCAGAGGGACCTACCTTTTTGAGGATTTGGAAGGGTCCTAAGAATCTAGGGCTTAGCTTTTTGACTTTCATTGCACGACCTATACCTGTGGTAGGAGTAATTCGCAAGAATATGTGTTCTCCTTCTTGAAATTTGAGAGGTTTCCTTCTCTTGTCAGCATAGCTCTTCTGCCTACTCTGAGCAGTGAGGATTCTTTCCCTAATTCTCCATATTTGTTTGGTTGTCTCTTCTACCAAATCAGGGCCCAAAATACTTTGCTCTCCCGGGTCACACCAACAAAGTGGTGATTGACACTTTCTACCATACAAAGCCTCATAGGGTGCCATCCCAATGCTAGTGTGGTAACTATTATTATATGCAAACTCAATCAATGGAAACTGTTTGTCCCAACTTTTTGGCTGGTCTAAGACACATGCTCTTAGCATATCCTCAAGGGTTTGAATTGTTCTTTCTGATTGTCCATCAGTTTGAGGGTGATAGGCAGTGCTTAGACACAACCTTGAACCAAACGCCTTTTGCAAAGCTCCCCAAAATCTTGAGGTGAACCTTGGATCCCTATCTGAGACAATGGTTTTGGGTACTCCATGGAGCCTTATTATCTCTTGGATGTATAGCTGAGCTAACTTTTCCAAAGGGTAATTTGCTCGAATGGGTAACAAGTGAGCAGATTTGGTCAATCTATCCACAATTACCCATATGGAGTCATGTCCGGTAGGCGTTCTTGGCAATCCCATCACGAAATCCATGGATATTCCTTCCCACTTCCATTCGGGGATTTCAAGAGGTTGCAGCATTCCGGAGGGTTTTTGATGCTCTATCTTCACTTTTTGGCATACCAAACATTTTTGCACTATATTTGCTATATCTGCTTTCATCTTTGGCCACCAGAACATTCTTTTTAGGTCATGGTACATCTTGGTTATACCGGGGTGTACACTAAATTGACTCTTGTGGGCTTCTTCCAAAATGCTAGCTCTCAATCCTTCTTTTGCAGGTACACAGATTCTCCCTTGGTATCTCCACACTCCTTCCTTATCCTGGACAAACTTTTTCAACTTTCCTGCTTCGACAAGGGTTATGGTTCTAAGGAAATCCTCATCTTCCCTTTGGGCTTGAATTATTTGATCCTTAAAGCTACTGGTTACACTTAGTTGGCTTAACCGAATTTGTTCTGAAGTCCCCCTATATCCTGAGTTGAGGTTCCTAAAATCTTCTATCAGCTCATTTTCTTTCACCATGAGCCAAGCGGCATGCAAGGACTTACGACTCAAAGCGTCTGCTACCACATTTGCCTTTCCTGGGTGGTAGTTCAACCCAAAGTCATAGTCCTTGAGAAACTCCATCCAACGCCTTTGTCTCATATTGAGTTCCTTTTGGTTGAAGAGGTATTTCAGACTTTTGTGGTCGAAAGACTTCAAACCTTACACCATAAAGATGATGTCTCCAGATTTTTAAGGCAAAGACAATAGCCGCTAGCTCTAAGTCATGGGTTGGGTAATTAACTTCATGGGGTTTGAGCTGTCTAGAGGCATAGGCTACTACATTCCTATTTTGCATCAAAACACATCCTAGTCCTCTTCCCGAGGCATCACAATAGACCTCAAATTTTTCTTTTGGGTCAGGTAGGATTAGGACAGGGTAGTGGTCAACTTCTTCTTTAGTTCTTGGAAACTTTCTTCACATTCTGGGCTCCATATAAAAGCTGAATTCTTCCTTGTTAGCTTGGTGAGGGGTAAGGTAATTTGGGAAAAACCTCTAATGAACCTTCGTAGTAACTGCTAGCCCTAGAAAACTCCTAATCTCCTTCACAGTGGTAGGGGTTTCCCATTGTTGCACCGCTTCTATCTTACTTGGGTCTACTGCTATTCCCCCATGTGACACTACATGACCTAAGAACTTAACTTCCTTCATCCAAAATTCACACTTGGACAACTTTGCATAAAGTTTCTTGTTCCTCAACACCTCCAACACCACTCGTAAGTGTTCTTCGTGCTCTTCTTCAGTTCTAGAGTAAACTAGAATGTCATCGATGAACACTATTACAAACTTGTCCAAGTATGGTCTAAATATCCTATTCATGTAGTCCATAAACACTGCCGGTGCATTGGTTAACCCAAACGACATCACATTAAACTCATAATGTCCATATCTAGTCCTAATGGCTGTCTTTGGTATGTCCTCCTTCTTCACTCGAATCTGGTGGTATCCTGATCGCAGATCTATCTTGGAAAGCACTTGGGCTCCTCTTAATTGGTCCATGAGGTCATCTATTCTAGGCAAAGGGTATTTATTCTTTATGGTCACTTGGTTTAGCTGCCTATAATCCACACATAACCGCAAGCTCCCATCCTTCTTCTTGACAAATAGCACTGGAGCTCCCCATGGTGAAGCACTAGGCCTAATGAATTTCTTCTCTAGTAGCTCCTCTAATTGCTTCTTCAATTCTGTTAACTCGGCCAGTGGCATCCTATAAGGAGCTATAGATATGGGTCCCGTTCCCGGTACCAAATCTATAGAAAACTCAATCTCCCTTTTTGGAGGAAATTCAGGTATGTCATCAGGAAAAACATCTGAGAATTCCTTTACTACAAGGATCTTTTCTAGAGCTTGCTCCACTTCCTTCTCACTTGTCATCAGGAAAACATATCCTCGCTCTTCATTCGCACTATCCCCAATGATAATGGAGTTTAGGTATAGTCGTACCTTTCTATCAAGTTTAGAGGGATTGGGTAAAGATGGTTTGGGAAGAAATACTAGTGACTTATTTGCACAATGTAGTAACACACGGTTAGCCGAAAGCCAATCCATGCCCAAGATTACATCAAAACTAGACAAGGGTAGACAAACTAAATCATGATGAAAAATTCTATCAGCTACCTCAAATTCACAATTTAGGCAGGCTTGATCAGTTCTAACAGTATTTATAGTGGGTGTAGAGACAACTAAGATGATTTTTAAGTCAGATATATACAACCTCAACTTATTAGCACAATCATATGAAATGAATGAATGTGTTGCGCCAAAATCAAACAATACAATTAAGGGTTTTCCATTAATTATACACTTACCTTGAATCAAATCATCGGATTCTGAGGGCATCTCAGCAGTGATAGCAAACACATGTCCCTGTGCCTTAGGCTTGGGTGTAAAGGACTGATTGAACTGTGGGCACTCTCTAGAATAGTGTCCTGCCTGTCCACACCAATAACAAACATTTTTACCAAATCTGCATTCCCCTCCATGTATCTTCCCACAAGTGGCACAAGGGGGTCTAGTCATAGGTTCAGGGACTGCAGCCATCCTAGGTCGATTAACAGCTTGTGTCCTAGGTTGGCTCATTGTAGGGCGTTGGGGCTGTTTCCCTTTAAATCCACTTCCTTGGTAGGGTTTCTTGTAAGGGGGTGGGAACCCTCGGTGACCTTGTTGAGCAGACCTCTTCCTATTCTCTTCAACTCGGTGGGCAACTAGCTGGTGATTGCAACTCTCAGCCACTTGGCTTTTGCTGACTAAAGATGCATAGTCAGTGACCTCCAGTGGTGCCACAGATGCCAAAATGTCTGGCCTCAAACCACTCTCATATTTCATGCATTTCCAAGCCTCGTTGGGATCCCTTTGGTAGCTAGTTGAGTGTTTGATCAGTTCTTCAAACTTAGCTGTGTACTCAGCCACACTTCGATTTCCCTGTGTCAGCTGTAACACCCTAATTTTTAACCCAACTTTCTAGAACACATTAGGTTAAACATTAGGCTATTACTTCATAGTCTCATCCTTTTCTTAAAATACTAAAGGAAAATTACGAGTAATTTTTTTTTTTTTTTAAAACATACAACAAAGTGAGAGCCACGTTCTTAGTCTAATCGAATAATAGGAATATAAAGCACTCATAGAGAAACACAGAAATGGAAACATATAACAGCTGAGCATAAATCATCACAACAGAGAAACGTTTCATTAATAACATAACTTAGAATACATAAGTAGTCATACCCTCATTGGGACAGGCGAGCTTGTAATACAAAGAAAAGGAAGTACAATAGAAACAGAGAAACATAAAGTAACATAAAGTAAACCATCACTACCCGAGTGCACCTATAGTGAATAACCTCAAAACAAAAGCAGGTTTATCCAGTCTACATGTGAGTGTGTGCACTAAGCCAGCCCTAAAACATCTGCTACTAGAACCCGGGGAAATGGAGTGTAACTGATCCAAGAACGCAAGGCGGCAGGAGTGGGCATACGTGTAGATCGAGCGTGAGCTCCTCGTTAGGGGCGCCTCTCGGACGGATGTGTCAATGAAGACCACGAATGTCGCCATCAGTCTCAAGATGTGACTAAGCGAGAAAAAGAAGAGAAAAGAGTGAGAATCTTACTAAAGAATCTCAAGAGGGAATCTCCTATTCTAGGGTTACATCGTTCACATCCTCGGGAACCTTGGGTTTATTTATAAAAGGTGTTCATGCATATGAGATTCATTATTAGGGTTTATGAAACTATTTATCCAAGGTCCATTTCTTTTAGTATGCATCTTGATGTCATGAATGCAACACGTTTAAGCATGAATGTATGGCAATACTTGAGCACATAAATCAACAAATCACAACAATCTAGATTCATGCAAGTGGCATAAGGGCATATTACAACTCTTACTTTTCTCATACTTATGTGACTTAAAAGCATCATATCTCTTTTGTTCTTTTTCTCAAAAACCACCCTCTTAAAACATATCCACCTATTTCCAACCGATACACCGCCCCGGCGATTTTTATCATAACCTCCTATCTCCGTCTCACCTAATCGCCTAGGAATGAGCTCAATCCTAACTAGTCGTCACTAGATTTAATATGGGGTAAAATGAGGGGGTAACATAAACATATTTCATTCTTTAAAACGTTCTACTGGCCTCGAGTGCACAATAATTGTCCGCTTTGGTAAGGCTGCATCTGCACATACCCTCACGGATTTGCCTCCTCCTCACCGTAGCAGGAGAAGTACGCCTCAATGCTTGTCACATAAAAATATCCCGGGATGCTCGGCCGAACCAGTGTCACCCAGGGTTTTCAACTCATATGGTACTTTAAAACATTTTTCAACCCTTTTAGGTTTGATAGAAATTCGGCAGCATAACTGCTGTTAAACTGAATTTCCTTCAAACCAAAATTCATGCCACAAGCTAATCACACAACTTAACATCTCAATAATCATTTCCTCACGTATCATCAATAAAACATTTTAGGGTTCATGCATCATCAAGCATATTCTTCTAATACATCATTCTCACATAGATAAACATCATAACATATATTTCAAACTCATCATTCTTACATAGATTATAGCATATATTCCAAACTCATCATAGCATATATTTTAAACACATCATACTCACATAGATAAACTCATGTATCATATATCATACTTGCATAAAATTAAGCATCATAAAAACTCAAGACTTCTTAATGTCTTATGCATCGAACCTTAAGGTCCTTAACTCACAATCTAAGTTATAAATCATCAAAACCTAGTCTCTTGGGAACCTATGAGGTTATAACTAAGTATTTCTCACCTCACACTATGGTCAAGAACATCTCTAGACCTCAAGGATGCAGAATTTAAAATCCCAACTTTACGGGTACCTAGGAGTCACAACAATGACTCTTTCTAAGTCCAGTTTGTTCCTAAAGCATCAAGATTAAGCCCTAAACCAATTATGAGTCATTCCTACACATTTAAACTAATTTAGAACCATGATTATCATTTCTAAACCTTGCTGGACAGAATCCAGAAAATTCCATCATTAAGGGATCTAAAATTCTCAAATTAATTCTTTTCCAGTTCCTAACTTATCCTATCTTTCACATATGAGTCTTAACATTATTTTTACTCAAACATAAGCATCTTATCATTATTAACACAGCTCATACAGTGGCCAAACATAGCAAGGCAGAACCTAAACAAACATCTCCATAAAAGACATGAAACACAATTTCTAAAGCACATACAATACTAGTTTCTCTTGGAACCTTTTTCAACTTTCAAAACTCATTTATGGACACTTTTATCACCTATAATCATAAAAATACTTAAGAGGGTAATAGCTAAATCATTTTTATCTCAAGAGGTCCTAAATTCATAAAACTTAGTTCTACATATTTCTTATACTTACATAAGCTTAGAAAAATTATAAAACATAGTTTTCAATACTTGGAAACACTAAAGCCTCTTAGGGCCGAAATAGGGACCAAAAGCAATAAATATTTTTAGACCTTTGTTGAGACAACAATGGGCAAGTCTTTGAGCTCTAGGTTCATTAAAGTGATGACATAAAAATAAACATGCTCATGCACTTGTTTTAGTTTTTGCTAGAAAGTAAAGTGAGAGCATAAAATAAATATGTGATGCATTATATTATTATCTTTGATATTTAGGTGAGAACTTGAAACATAAACATGATAATGCATAGCTTGAAATATAAACATGATAATGCAAGCTCCTTTATTACCTTGATACTTAGTGATAACAAAGAAAGTAAACATGATGTGCAAAGCATAAAATAAATATGGTATGCATTATATTATTATCTTTGATATTTAGGTGAGAACTTGAAATATAAACATGATAATGCAAGTTCCTTTATTATTTTGGTACTTAGTGATAGCAAAGAAAGTAAACATGATGTGCAAAGCATAAAATAAACATGATGCAAGGTTCATTTTAAGGTGATCTAAAGCTCATCCAAGACTTTAACAACATAATAACCCAACACATATCTCATTACAAAGAGAGCTTTAGAGTTCTTGAACCAAGTTCTCAAAGGAATTATGAGGTTCTTGAACATCATCATCAAGCTCAAAGAATGCAAAACTTTTTGAACAAATAAAACTTCAAAGATCAAAAAGGAAAATGGTAACCGAAATGTTAAAGAAAGGAACAAAGAAACCGAAATCATAATTGCAAGAAAAGTAAAGGTATTCTTGAGTAAAAATCATTTTTGAGTTAGAAAATAAAGTTGGAACTCAAAGAAAATAAAACCTCAAGCTCTAGAGTTTCCTTTGAGATGAACACATAGTCATTATCTAGGAGTCCTCATCATTGAGCTATCATGTACTCATCAAGGCCAAGAGGCCGAAAATACAAGAAAGGGAAACCAAAGAAAGTTTCAAAAAGAAAACCCAAGAGAAAGCTAGAAAGAACTCATTTTCAAGAAGACAAAGTTTAGAAAACACTCCTACCTAGAGTGAAGACAAAAAGCTTGGACTTGAAGATGAAAATGATACGAGCAACTCCTCCTAGGATGGTGATGATGATTCGGCCTTGATGAAAGAAAAAGGAAGGAAATGTGTTCTTGGTGAGCTTGTGTTTGAGAATGGAAGTTTAGGTGTTTGTATGATGATCCAAGGTGGTGGGGTGGTGTTTCAAGGTTGTGTGATGATGTTTCAAAAGGAAAAAGAAGAAGATGAAGAAGAAGAATGTAACATCCCCAAATTTATAACTAAGAATCTTAATTATCGATAGCAAAATCAAGAGAATCTGGACAAATGTTATGAAACACAACAAATAGACTACTTAAGTATGGCTAGAGAAAAATGCAAAGAATTACGAAAATGCCATCACTTAGTGGAAATTACGAAAATGCCCTTGCTATGTAAAGGAAATTACCAAACTACCCTTGCCTTATTAAATGACAAAGATACCCTTACTCTATGAATGGAATTACAAGAATATCCACTAACATCTTTGCACAAAACATGGAAATGTGTTTGCATAAAACATGGAAACATGTTTGCATAAAACATGGAGCATTTTCATCCAACATGGAGCATTTTCATCCAACATGTTTGCATAAAACATGGAAACGTGTTTGCACAAAACATGGAAACGTGTTTGCACAAAACAAGGAGCATTTTCATCCCAAAATTCAGCCAACATGTTTCCATAAATCATGCTCCAAGTGCTTTCCATCTTCTGTTTTTTTCTCTAATCTTTCCACTATAAATACTCCTCAAACTCTCTTCAATTCAGAAACTCCCTAAGTGTTCTTTCTTTCTTATTCTATCATTCTTCTTATGTTCTTCAAAAACTTCTCTTGATCCTCTAAACTTCATCCAAACACTTCAATCCTAAGTCCAAACTTTCACTAGCCCTCACAAGAGTTACAATCTTTAACTCTAGTGAGAAATATTTTCTTAAGCATTCAAGTTCTAGAGCCAAGATTCAAGGAGGGTCATCCACTCCGAAGACTCTTGTTCGAAGCTTAAGGAAGAAGAGAAGGACCCTTTTTTAGACCCTACACAAGAGGTAGGAGCTTCATCTTTAATTGTTCAAGCATTGTTGGCTTCTAACCTTGATAGAATGCCTCAAGTTTGAGTTATTGTCAAAAGTTTTAAATGATTATTTGAAAAATATATTTTTAGAAATATGACATGTTCTATTTTGTTATGAGTACCTTTATGATGTTATCAAACTCAATTATAACTTGAAAAGATTGTATGTGAAACCTGATTTAATAAAGGTAACTTAAGACATGAAAATGGTAGGTGCTGGAAATTCTAGTTGTTTCTGGCAGCAGGTACTTCGAAAGCTACTGTTCATAAAATATCAAGTATCTCGAAATTAAAATAATTTTACTATAAACTAGACTTATTATAGAACACTCTCCAAAAAGAATCACCTAAAACGGAGTTTTCTAGCTCAAGATATAAATTTTTAAAGTAGAGCCTAAGACTGAAACTTTAAATCTGACCTTGTAGTAGTAAAATAGATGTAACTCACTCTAGAAAAATGAAAATGGACTGATTTCAACTTTGTTGGAGAGCTAACACATATAGGAATACACCCATGTATGTTATGTATAAAGCTTTGTACCACGTAAATACAGAATGAGAAATAAATTTCGGGATAGTCTACTGTGAAAGTGCAGTTTGGAAAGGTTCTGCTAAGGAAAGACTTGGTATTTAAGCATGTCCATTGTGACCCACCTCTCTTCCTGGGAACCCTCCTATGCATGGTTTACAGTTGATTTACACTATTCCAAAGATGTAAATGCTAAAATTTGATGAGTTAGGAATTTGGAACTACCTTTACTAAGCTGAGGTAACAAGTATACAGAGAATTATAAACTTTCTTCTAAAAGATGTCAAAACTATAAATAAAAGAATCAAGTCTTGTAAAGAGAGAATTTTAAGAATTTAAGTAGAATAATAATCTTCAAGAGTTATATGAAAGTCATAATAAAAATATATAAGGAACCTATAATAATATTTTGAAGTGCATTAATGTATTAATGGAATGCTAAGAGTACAAAGAACACTAAGAGAAAAAGATAATACTAAGACATCCATTACCTCTTACAAACACTAGGAACTCAACTTGATAACTTTGGTTAGTTAATATGAATTATCTATGAAAGTGTTTACTATGAGATTTACATGATATTGTCCATGTTTTATGAAGTGATTTATAGTAATGTGAATGTATGGTGATGAATTATGAAATAATGAGGATGAATGATTGATTGCCCAGGGTTTATTGTGATTACATGATAATATGCATACATTCATTTTCCAAAAGAAATAATAAAAGTAAAGTTTGAAAAAGTAGCAATGAAAGTCTGGAAAAGTGGACTTGAGCTAAACTCACGGCTTAACCCCCTAAACCGTTGAGATCACGGCAACGGAATGAAAACCAAAAGGTTATGGCGACGGCCATGGTATGAGCTCATTACCCTTTTAGGGTGGTCTAAGGCATTGATGCATTCATCCCGTGAGTAATTAAGAAATATGTTGATGAAATAAATGAAAGATGATGATCACTAAACAAGTGAATGTTGAGGATGAGTAATCATGAAATGCATGCAGCTCCTAAATGATTACTGCTTATTAGTGGTTTTACATGATATGCTTATATGTATGCTTGATGAAATATTGAATGAATATTTCTGCTAATGTTCAAGATTAGTTTAAAAGTAATTGCACTGCTAATCACGTTTGTGAAAGTTTGATAATTGAATCCTTACTGCTCACCTTTTTATAATAAACCCGAAGTGACTGGGACGACAACGATGACACTTTTAGTACAAGTAGGAACTCCTCGAGAAATGATGTATTTCTCACTCCTATGTTTATTTTCCGTTGTCGTTACCAGGGACAGACGTGTCCACCTAAAGCAACGAGGCCGTAGCTGAGGAAGGAGGTTGCACGTGAAGATTTCAAACCGTTCAAGTAGGAGCATTCCGAGCTTTAGTTACATTATAGTTTGTGAGAAACAATTAGTAATAGTAGAACTTATATTGTTATTTGTAATAACTTATCAGTATGATATATGCCCTGTTGTGACTTATGTATTAAGTGATTATATTCCAGTTTATGTGATAATTGTTCTACACTTAGTCTTTTATTCCGCTTATTTAATTAAGTGCGCAATGTAACTTAATTATTATCTATAAAAGCGCTATGTATTTCACTTCTCGTTACAGGCTTAAGTTTTCAAAAAAATTAATTTATTTAAAGAAAAAAAAAACTTCCATTATTTTTCTACGTTAATTTCAAAAGAAAATTAATACAAGGCATAAGTGACAACTAATAGAATCCAAATGTGAACTTAAGCACAGTGGGGTTCTATTAGGGTGTTACAAAGAATGCTCTTGAGATTTGAGAGAAAAAGGAAGAACTTAGAGAAAAACTAAAAAACTAAACTTAGCAAATGAACAAAGTGTAGCAAAGGTTCATCTAGGCATGGTATTTATAGAGAAGAATAAGAGTGAATGAGTGGAGGAGAATGAATCCTCATGGAACATGAGGTGAGGCATGTGTGGAGGAGAATGAATCCTCATGGAACATGAGGTGAGAGAATTGCACTTTGATGACATGGCTTCAACCATAGTCTTTGGAGTGTGAAATAAAATTAAATTGTGATAAAATGGATGATGAATTTCGTGCAGGTCTGATGCAGCAAGGGAGGAGGGAGTTTTGGTCATGTAATAGTGTGATAGTGATGTGTTTAGGGGTGTATTAGCTTAGGTGTAAGGTTAGGAGTCATTAAGCATAAGTTTAGGTGACTAAGAATGTAATTAGGAACCTTTATGGCATGATTAAGGAGTACTCATACATATTTAGGAGATTTTAAATTCATTTTATGAATAAAACAATGTAGACAAAATTCCATAATTTAAGGAATTGGAGAGAGAAAACACTATTCAAGATTCCATGACTAGAAATCTTGAATTTAAAATAAGATTTTAAGTGGTAATTAAGCACTTTTAGGTTCTAATCAACTTTAATAAATTATTTTGACTCAAGATTAATTATGGAAATTAATTAATCTTCGATTAGAGCCTAATATTGCTTAGGTTTGCTTAATCACGCGATTAAGCGTAAAAACACGAAACTAGGGGTAAAATCGTAATTTTGCACTAATTTTGCCCGGGACCTCCATAATTAAAACTAAGGTCGTAGAATACATAAAAATGCCTTTTAAAACCATCTGGAGAAGTTTCGGGTTCATCCGGCACTTGCAAATAGGTAAAACACCGCAGGGGCGTTTTGGTCATTTTGACCCGAAAACTCGAAAAATGAGATTTTCGATTCCGGAAAGGTACACAGGTCATCTAACCCCCTTCCAACATTGAGTTTGCCCTTCGAGTATTGCCAGATCGGCTTTCCTCGAATTCTGGGCCGAAAATGACCCCAGGGGCATTTCGGTCATTTTCACTCTAGCAGAAAATCGGGGCGTTACATCAGCAACAGAAATTCTACTTCCTTTGCCTTCTTAACCGGATCTGGAAAATATTTCTTATGGAACGTAGCATAGAAAACCTCCCACGTAATTTGTATGTCAGCACTTTCGAGCAAGCCCTTTGCACCCTTCCACCACGCGGTAGCCTCTCCTTTCAGCATATAAGTAGAGAATGCCACCTTTTGTTCATCAGAGCATTCTACCACTGAGAAAACCTTCTCCATCTCTTGAATCCATCCGTCAGCTATTTCGGGGTTAGTTGTCCCTTTGAATTCTGGAGGTCCAGCCCTCTTGAATTCTGAGAATTTTCCATGTTCTTGGTTCCCAACTGATTCCTCTGACATCCTATTCATCTGCTCCATCATCACTGTTGCTTGTGCTTGCATAGCCCTAGCCATCTCCTGGAGTGCATTTGCCAGTTCATCACGATTACCTCCACCGCGTGCCCCCATGCGTCACGTCGCTTGCTGCCATTAGTTCCTAGACACACCAAACAACAGTCATCGAGTTGATCAGGCTCAATACTATAGCTAAGCATGGTAGAAACTATGGCAGTATCACAAGACGATCATGCATTTCTAAATCCTATATCCCATCATACAGATAAGATTAATAGCATACTTATATGCTGAAAGGAGAGGCAGCCGCGTGGTGGAAGGGTGCAAAGGGCTTGCTTGAAAGTGCTGACATACAGATTACGTGGGAGGTTTTCTATGCTACATTCCATAAGAAATATTTTCCAGATCCGGTTAAGAAGGCAAAGGAAGTAGAATTTACATTCTTTGACAAGGAAATCGAAGTGTGGCTGAGTACACAGCTAAGTTTGAAGAACTGATCAAACACTCAACTAGCTACCAAAGTAATCCCAACGAGGCTTGGAAATGCATGAAATATGAGAGTGGTTTGAGGCCAGACATTTTGGCATCTGTGGCTCCACTGGAGGTCACTGACTATGCATCTTTAGTCAGCAAAAGCCAAGTGGCTGAGAGTTGCAATCGCCAGCTAGTTGCCCACCGAGTTGAAGAGAATAGGAAGAGGTCTGCTCAACAAGGTCACCGAGGGTTCCCACCCCCTTACAAGAAACCCTACCAAGGAGGTGGATTTAAAGGGAAACAACCCCAACACCCTATGATGAATCAACCTAAGACACAAGCTATTAATCGACCTAGGATGGCTGCTGTCCCTGAACCTATGAGTAGACCCCCTTGTGCCACTTGTGGAAAGATACATGGAGGGGAATGCAGATTTGGTAAGAATGTTTGTTATTGGTGTGGACAGGCAGGACACTATTCTAGAGAGTGCCTAAAGTTCAATCAGTCCTCTACACTTAAGCCTAAGGCATAGGGACGCGTGTTTACTATCACTGCTGAGATGCCCTCAGAATCCGATGATCTGATTCAAGGTAAGTGTATAATTAATGGAAAATCCTTAATTGTATTGTTTGATTCTGGCGCAACACATTCATTCATTTCATATGATTGTGCTAATAAGTTGAGGTTGTATATATCTGACTTAAAAATCATCTTAGTTGTCTCTACACCCACTATAAATCGTTAGAACTGATCAAGCCTGCCTAAATTGTGAATTTGAGGTAGCTGATAGGATTTTTCATCATGATTTAGTTTGTCTACCCTTGTCTAGTTTTGATGTAATCTTGGGCATGGATTGGCTTTCAGCTAACCGTGTGTTACTACATTGTGCAAATAAGTCACTAGTATTTCTTTCCAAACCATCTTTACCCAATCCCTCTAAACTTGATAAAAAGGTACGACTATACCTAAACTCCATTATCATGGGGGATAGTAGGAATGAAGAGAGAGGATATATTTTCCTGATGACAAGTGAGAGGGAAGTGGAGCAAGCTCTAGAAAAGATCCTTGTAGTAAAGGAATTCTCAGATGTTTTTCCTAATGACATACCTGAATTTCCTCCAAAAAGGGAGATTGAGTTTTCTATAGATTTGGTACGGAACGGACCCATATCTATAGCTCCTTATAGGATGCCACCGGCCGAGTTAATGTAATTGAAGAAGCAATTAGAGGAGCTACTAGAGAAGAAATTCATTAGGCCTAGTGCTTCACCATGGGGAGCTCCAGTGCTATTTGTCAAGAAGAAGGATGGGAGCTTGCGGTTATGTGTGGATTATAGGCAGCTAAACCAAGTGACCATAAAGAATAAATACCCTTTGCCTAGAATAGATGACCTCATGGACCAATTAAGAGGAGCCCAAGTGTTTTCCAAGATAGATCTGCGATCAGGATACCACCAGATTCGAGTGAAGGAGGAGGACATACCAAAGACAGCCTTTAGGACTAGATATGGACATTATGAGTTTAATGTGATGTCGTTTGGGTTAACCAATGCACCGGCAGTGTTTATGGACTACATGAATAGGATATTTAGACCATACTTGGACAAGTTTGTAATAGTGTTCATCGATGACATTCTAGTTTACTCTAGAACTGAAGAAGAGCACAAAGAACACTTACGAGTGGTGTTAGAGGTGTTGAGGAACAAGAAACTTTATGCAAAGTTGTCTAAGTGTGAATTTTGGACGAAGGAAGTTAAGTTCTTAGGTCATGTAGTGTCACATGGGGGAATAGCAGTAGACCCAAGTAAGATAGAAGCGGTGCAACAATGGGAAACCCCTACCACTGTGAAGGAGATTAGGAGTTTTCTAGGGCTAGCCGGTTACTACCGAAGGTTCATTAGAGGTTTTTCCCAAATTACCTTACCTCTTACCAAGCTAACAAGGAAGAATTCAGCCTTTATATGGAGCCCAGAATGTGAAGAGAGTTTCCAGGAACTAAAGAAGAAGTTGACCACTACCCCTGTCCTAATCCTACCTGACCCAAAAGAAAAATTTGAGGTGTATTGTGATGCCTCGGGAAGAGGACTAGGATGTGTTTTGATGCAAAATAGGAATGTAGTAGCCTATGCCTCTAGACAGCTCAAACCCCATGAAGTTAATTACCCAACCCATGACTTAGAGCTAGCGGCTATTGTCTTTGCCTTAAAAATCTAGAGACATCATCTTTATGGTGTAAGGTTTGAAGTCTTTTCTGACCACAAAGTCTAAAATACCTCTTCAACCAAAAGGAACTCAATATGAGACAAAGGCGTTGGATGGAGTTTCTCAAGGACTATGACTTTGGGTTGAACTACCACCCAGGAAAGGCAAATGTGGTAGCAGACGCTTTGAGTCGTAAGTCCTTGCATGCCGCTTGGCTCATGGTGAAAGAAAATGAGCTGATAGAAGATTTTAGGAACCTCAACTTAGGATATAGTAGGACTTCAGAACAAATTCGATTAAGCCAACTAAGTGTAACCAGTAGCTTTAAGGATCAAATAATTCAAGCCCAAAGGGAAGATGAGGATTTCCTTAGAACCTTAACCCTTGTCGAAGCAGAAAGTTGAAAGAGTTTGTCCAGATAAGGAAGGAGTGTGGAGATACCAAAGGAGAATCTGTGTACCTGCAAAAGAAGGATTGAGAGCTAGCATTTTGGAAGAAGCCCACAAGAGTCAATTTAGTGTACACCCCGGTATAACCAAGATGTACCATGACCTAAAAAAGATGTTCTGGTGGCCAAAGATGAAAGCAGATATAGCAAATATAGTGCAAAAATGTTTGGTATGCCAAAAAGTGAAGATAGAGCATCAAAAACCCTCCGGAGTGCTGCAACCTCTCGAAATCCCCGAATGGAAGTGGGAAGGAATATCCATGGATTTCGTGATGGGATTGCCAAGAACGCCTACCGGACATGACTCCATATGGGTAATTGTGGATAGATTGACCAAATCTGCTCACTTTTTACCCATTAGAGCAAATTACCCTTTGGAAAAGTTAGCTCAGCTATACATCCAAGAGATAATAAGGCTCCATGGAGTACCCAAAACCATTGTCTCAGATAGGGATCCAAGGTTCACCTCAAGATTTTGGGGAGCTTTGCAAAAGACGTTTGGTTCAAGGTTGTGTCTAAGCACTGCCTATCACCCTCAAACTGATGGACAATCAGAAAGAACAATTCAAACCCTTGAGGATATGCTAAGAGCATGTGTCTTAGACCAGCCAAAAAGTTGGGACAAACAACTTCCATTGATTGAGTTTGCATATAATAATAGATACCACACTAGCATTGGGATGGCACCTGTGAATACCATATTTTGTCCGAAAAATTTTATTTTCATTATTATTATTATTATTTTTTTTTTTTTTTTTCTTTTTCTCTCTTTGGGGCCAAGTTCTTATTTTGTTTTTTGGTCACAGTATTTTACCATGTTGAGCCCAGTTTTTTCGGTCAGAGTTTTGATGTTGTGAAATATTGGGTATGCGCTTTTGGGCCTTTTTTTTAAAAAAAAAAGATTACTATTTTGGGTCAGGTTCATTTATTATTGTAAAAAAATATTTTTGAAATTAAGCCTTTGGAGTTTGATTGTAGTGCTCTTTTCTCTTAAAAAAAAAAATCTTAGTTTTTGAGTCCTTTGAAATATATAAAAAATATATATATATAAAAAGAAATAAAAATGATAAAATCTAAACACATTTCAGTCTTTGCAACAACTTGTGATATTGATGTATGAATTATCATCCTCAAGTTTCACAAGAATGTAAGGGTTTATTGTATAGTTCACACTATCCTAAACTCTGTGCAGGACTGGATTTAATTCTCTTTCATAGAGATCATTTTCGAAATTAAAATCAACCAACCAATAGTTTTTTATTTGTTCTTTTAATTTAAAACTCTATCAATTCACAATTTTTTTTCTACAGAACGACGTGACTTTGAGTTCCTCATTGCACCAGAGGATACGTCGGCGTAGTCAATAGCTATCAAGTCAAAATTAATTTTTATTAAATTAGGTTCTTTTAATTTAATGTTCCTTTAACTTATTTATTTCATTATTTTTATTAAATTAGGTTCTTTTAATTTAATGTTCCTTTAACTTATTTATTTCATTTTATTTAACTTATTTTATGTTATTTCATTTTTTACATAATTGGGTCATAACTTTATTTTTATAAATATACAATTATCACTTTTAGCTTTATTTTTGTAAATATAATTATCAATTTTAATTTTATCTTTATTTTTGTAAATATATAATTATGGATTTATCTTTATTTTTGTAGATATATATATAGTTAATAATTTTAGCTTTGTTTTAACAAATGTATAATTACATTTTGGGGAAAAATAAATATTTTAAAATTATAAATTAATTTGCATAATAAACTCTAGGGTAACCGTATTTACACGGATGTATTAGAGGTGCAGTGGGATTAAGTTTCCACCCTTCTCTAATCATAATCAGACTCCCGGACTCAAAACTCTTAGAAGACCAGTTTACAAATTACAGGTTTTCCAATTTTAACCATAATTAAAATTGGTGGCGACTCCCAATTCATTTTCAAATCATTGTTGTCATTTGAGTTGCGACACCCTCCGGGTACGTTGTGACAGCTTGGCGACTCCACTGGGGACGCTAGAGAGTCAAGCCTGTTAGAGTTGACTATGTAAATAATTATAACTTTATTATGTTTATTTTTTCCCACATTTGTTCTGTTATTATAAATTTTTTTTTTTGTAAATAATGTTTTACTTATATTTGTTTTACTTTTGTGAATATTTTATTTTATTTAACTATTTACTTTTAAATAATGATTTATTTTACTTGTAAATATTCAAACCTTTTTTTGCAAATATTGGTTTATTTACATTTTGTTTTATTTTTGTAAATATTTTATTTATTTTTAAATAATGATTTATTTTACTTGTAAATATTTCTTATTCAAATCCTTTTTGTAAATACAGTTTATTTACATTTGTTTTCCTTCTATGAATATTTTATTTTCCTTTTTGTAGATATTGGTTTATTTAATTTTAGTTTGCTTGTAAATATTTCTCATTTGAACATTAGGATAAAAGACTTTATTTTTGTGTATATTTTGAACCTTAGGGTAGAAGACCTTGTTTTATTTATTTTGGATAGTTGATTGTGTTTCTTGAATGTATACTGGCTCGTTTTCTTTTTCAGGAAATAGTAGTTTCAGGATTGCAAGGTTTTTATGCTCCCTACACACACTTGTACTATCACTGTCCTCACACATTATTTGGGCTCTATACCCGAGCCTTGGAAAACCATAGGACAAGAAGGGGTTTTGACGTTGTTATTGTGAAGCTTATGCTTCCCTGACAAATCGTTGACTCACCGCTCAAAGTTGTTACTAGAACTATGGGTTGCCATATTGTGACTTTCATGTCCCTGTGGTTTGACTCATAGAACTAGGTCTTTATCTTATTGATAAAGGCAACCTGGGGACCATAATCCTTTAGGGGTCTAGATCCATCCAAAAGCTGTGCACTACTAGAGACCTTAGTTGGCTAACCTCAAATAGGGTCGACCATAGAACCATCAAACATTAAGTACCACCCTGTTAGGACACAAGGGAGCATATATATATATGTATATATATTTTGTTTCCCCTCTTTTATCATGCATTGTAGTATCTTGCAACTTTCAACATAGACATTATAACATGCAAAAAAAAAAAAAATAAATAAAATAAAATTATGCATATTATAATCATGCATAGCACATGCATTTTTCTCATCAAGCATATTTACTTTTCAAACATGAAAAATAACAATCACATTTTAATTGCACTTATTCATGTCACATGCATTCTCTTCAGCCAGCATGCATATTTATTTTTATTCATGACATGCATCTCATTCATTTTTCTTCTTTCATAAAAAATCATTTATGGTAGAGGAATAACATCATATTTGATAATAGATGATGGAAGGAGCACAACATACTAGCAATGTATCCAGCTCAAAGAGGTACTTCAATGTGATAGGAAATACCAGCTCTCTGGAGAAGTTGTATCAGTTGAGTCAATTGCTACCTAATGAAGATAGAAGGGCTTTCTCAAATAAGTATGGGTCTATTCTGGATCTGTTACTCATATCAGTGGAAACTTCTGCCCTCAATATTCTAGCTCAATATTGGAGTCCCACCTTAAGATGTTTTGAATTGCCAAACATGGACATCACTCCTACTATTGAAGAGTATGCCTGCTTATTAAAATTACCAATGAAGAAAAGCACTTCTATTTATTTTCATCTGGAACAGCCCTCTTCAGATGTAAAGATAGTAGGGCAATTTGGAGAATTACTAGGGGTGCCGATGACTCGAGTGAAGCTAACAGGGCATACAGATTCAAAAGGGGTGACTAAAACATTCATGGAGGATCGTTTAAAAGACTTGGGGCATAAAAAAGAATGGGCTACTTTTTCAAGAGTATTGGCATTTGCTATCTATGGGTTGGTATTATTTCCTTCTGCTCCAGATATAATTGATCAAGCTGCTATGGATGTTTTCTTTGCTGTAGAAAATAAACGAAGAAATCCAGTTCCTGCTGTGTTAGCTGAAACATTCTTGACCTTAAACTTCTGCCAACAGAAACAAAAAGGGAAACTTCGATGTTGTCTACATCTCTTATACGTGTGGATCATTACACACATGTATGCAGGAAATCACATCAGAAATATCTCAGATCCATTAAGAAGCTTTCATCGTATTCCAACCAAGCCAAGAGAAGTCAATGAATGGAGGGCTGAATTTGATAACATAAAGGAGCAATCATTCAAATGGGTTTGTCCATGGTACGAGCATCAGAGGGGTGATATCATTATTAGCTGTGGAAAATTTCAGAATGTACCACTAATGGGTCCAAGGGGTTGCATATCATACACGCCGACAATAGCTCTCAGACAGCTTTGTTGGACACAAAAGAAGCCACGAGAAGAGCAACTTGGAGGACTTTACTTCTGGTATAGAGAAGGAGAACACACTAAGATGTTATCACGAGAAGTTAAAGAGGCATGGAAGGATGTTCGCATAGCAGGCAGAGATGAGTTAGGAAGACCACTTGTAATCGCAGTGAATATGTCACATGGAGAGAGGCAAGAAAGGTACCTCAAAGTGTCCCTAGCTCTCCTCACAAAAAAGGAAATGATCATCAATTAGCTGAACAAATAGAGGTCATGAAAGCACGGATGAAGCTTCTGGAACAACAAAAACAAGCAGCAGAGCTACAAGTTGTTATCACACGAAGTCATTGTGAAAAGAAAGAGAAGTTAATTGAGCAACTGAGAGACGAGCTTGCTGATGTCCCTGATCAGAAAGAGAAAGACGAAAGATCCAGAATTTTGAAAAGAAGATTAAGATGATGGTGATGAGAAGAGTAGATTTGTGAAACATATTAGCCAACTGAATGAAGCAAATGAAGAATTGAAGAACAAGCTTGGTCAAGAAAAGCAAATGAAGGAAGAATTAGAAGTCGAAAGGCAAAAGGAAAAAGAAGAGTTAGAGCTGAAGATAGAAAAGTTAAATGCGTGTTTAACACAAGCTAAGGAAGAATGTGACCAAGAATGGGCTCGCTTTATGCAATGTCGAGATCGACTTCACCATACAGAGGATGCGGGTAGATTTTGGAAAAAGCAAGCTGGTGACTGGGCAATGAAAGCTGAAATGTGGAAAGAAAAATATGCAAGATTGACTGAGGAAATAGACCATCATATTCCAAAGTTTATCTACCATTTTGAGAGGGCAGAAAAAGAAATTCAAAAGAATCTCAAGGTTCATTTGCACAGTGAAGTGAATGAATTCATAGACATGAGTAGGGGTCTTGTTAGAGGTCTTAAGAGAAAGAAAATGTCTACTCTTGACTCAATTATGATGTAATTGCACTTTTGAGTGAATGAAATGAATTCATCCTTCGATTTTCTCTACTTCTCTTCGAATAAATGTGCAAGACTGTATCTATCGTGGAGCAAAATCTCCCTTAGATATTTTTTGTCAATTACATTTCTGCCTTATAGGAAATTTTTCCTTCTGTGTAGAATGTAAGAAGGAAGATCAAGCTTTACATTGCTAGTGTGCTCCTAACAAAGTATATTGTGGAATGATATTTCCCTATACTTTTTGAACGTCACACACCCTGTCTTGTGGACAATACGTCCTCTGAACAGGATATGAGTCAAGTTCATCGCTGTTAAATATAGATTTTATTCCTCACCATCAAAGGATTTTTTTTTTAATCTTTTATTTTTCTTTTACTTACCTTTTGTTTTTGTGATATAAGGTCTTTAAACATTGCTCCTTCAAAGAAAGCTTTGTCCAATAGTAGTGTGCCGGCTAGAGAGCCGTACGAACTACGATCTAGAATTGAGAAAGAGAAAAAGAAAAGTGAAAAGAGTAAAGACAAGAAAAAGGCTATGGCTGCAGAAGGTGATAACCAAGAAAGGGATCTAATTCAAGAAATTGATGAGCTCAAAGGCATGATCAAATCCATATTCGGATCAGAATTCAAGAAATTCATCATTGACACGGTGAATACGGCCAAAGAAAACGAGGAAAATGTTGAGCGACCAGGATATGATTCGGAAGAGAATGACAACAACGGAACTCCGCACAACGATGCAAACAATGCGGCCTCCCATAAAAACGTGGATAAGGAAGCAGAACGATTAAAACTCAAACAGGAACTACAAGAAAGCATGCAAGAGCAGTTCCGAATGCTACGTGGACCTAGCCCATATGGTTCAATGAGTATCAACGATCTGTGTTTAGCACCAAGCGTGATCATTCCAAAGGACTTCAAGATGCCCGAGCTCATCAAATTTGATGGAAGCACCAATCCCCTTATGCATTTACGGATGTACTGCACAAAGATGGGAATGTGGTCCAAAGATGAAAACTTCCTGATCAGTTTTTTCCCTGAGAGCTTGGAAGGTGCTGCATGGGAATGGTATATGCAGATGGATCGAGCACAAATTAGATGCTGGGAGGATTTAGCTCAAGCTTTCACCAACCAGTACAAATTCAATTTGAACGCTGCTCCCACTAGAGATCAGCTGAAAGGGATGAGAAAGAAGGTGAACGAATCTTTCAAGGAATATACCCAGAGATGGAGAGCCATGGCCGGGAGGGTTGTTCCGCCGATGTTAGAACAGGAAATGTGCTCTTACTTCATTCGCACACTGGAAGGTCCATTCTTCAAAAATATGCTTGGGACTCATGTGAAAGAGTTCGTGGATTTGGTTGAGATAGGAGAAAGGATCGAAACCAATATCCAAGAAGGGAAGGTCGAGTTGGTAACAGGGGAAACAAGTGAATCCAAGAAAAGCTCCCAGTTCAAGAAAAAGGAGAACGCTGTCAATTACATCCACCAACAATCTCATCAATTCACTTCTCGGCCAAACCAATACCCATCTTACCCACATATAGAACTCCCGTCTTACCCACGCCCGCCTCCAAGTACTATCCCAACCCAAACACCATATGTACCTCAACCGCACTGCATTAATCATGTTTCCCATCCACGACCTTATACTCCAATAGCACCCAGACCCCACCAAACACAACCTACGACTCGCCAGGTAACCAACCCCTTCACAACAACCCCACCATTCACATCTACCAACAAACCTCCAACAGAAAACCGACCGTTACCTGATTTCCATATGAGCAATGCCGAACTATTCAAATGCTTGTGTGGAGACAACTTGCTAGCCCCGCGTCCTGGGAAGACCTTCGTGCCCCCATATCCTCGGTGGTACAATCCAAACCAAACATGTGATTATCATTCCAATTCTCCAGGGCATTCGGTTGAAGATTGTTATGGTTTCAGGAGTGCTGTATGGCGCTTAATTGATCGCGGTGCCATTAAGCTGGAAGAAGAACCAAGACCACACATAAGGAACAACCTGCTCCCTAATCATGGTGGAGGACAAGTGAATTCTATTTGTGAGGATCAAGCAAATCAGGGGGTAAGGAATGTCAGACTCCCAATAAAACAGATTCTGGAAGCCTTGAAAAGGGCTGGTTATGAGATAGAAGCCGAGGGAAAGAAAGGAAACAGAACAGTGGATGGGGACGAAAGTGATTTATTCTGTGAATGTTCCGAAAAGAAACACCATATAGAAGAATGTCCAGAGCTAAAACTCTATATTGAAAAGATGATCAAGCTGGGGGTTCTTGAGATACAAAAGGGGATAAAACAAAGTATTAACATGATCCACAGCGCACTTTGCTTTTTAAAATCTACAACCGTGAACCAAAGACTCGTCTTCAAGGTGCCTAAGGCATTTCCATATGAAAGTGATCATACAGTTCCATGGAATTATGAAACTGTCATTGAACCCTGTTCGGCAATGTCTAGAGTCACATCCCCTAAACAGGATGCAGTACCTGTTTTCAAGGTGTCAAGTTTGCCTCCTTATCTTGCGAAGCCTGATCAACCAAAAGCAAATGAAAAGCCTGATAGTGAAATATGCTCAAAATCCCTTGCATCAGAATCCATAACAAATGTCATAGGAGTAGGAGGGATCACCCGGAGTGGTAGGTGTTATACTCCCGGGAAGCTATTGAAAGACTCCCGAGTGATACCCGAAAGCAAAGGAAAAGGCCATGAAGACGAGGAAGAAGAATTTTTGAAAATAATGAAACAAAGCGAGTATGATGTGGTGGATCAACTGAAGAAAACACCAGCAAAAATCTCACTTTATTCATTAATCTTAGCTTCAGAAGCTCATCGCAACGCAATCAAGAAAGTGCTGGATCAAGCATATGTACCTAAGGATGTGACCCCAGACAGAGTTGAAGGGATTGTAGGGGCAATCAGAACCACTAACACCATCACCTTTAAAGAGGATGAAGTTTTTCCTCATGCAGTGGGACGCCCGAAGGCGCTCCACATAACCCTGAAATGCCAGGGTTGCAATATCGCCAAAGTATTGATTGATGGAGGTTCAGCTTTCAACGTGCTCCCTTACTCTACTCTGCAGCAACTACCAATCGATCCTTCTATAATTGAACCAAGCGAGACAATTGTCAAAGCATTTGATGGATCGGTGAGAGAAATCACAGGTACCATTGACCTCCAGCTAGAAATCGGGCCGACAACGTTCCTGACTAGATTCCAGGTGATGGACATTGAACCTGGGTACACAATGCTGTTAGGAAGACCCTGGATCCATGAAGCAGGTGCTGTCCCCTCCACTCTTCATCAGAGGGTGAAATTCATAGATTCCGGAAAACTCATTACAGTAAAAGGAGAAGAGGAGCTGTTGGTGACTAAACCAGTAGCGGTACCATACATCGACTGTGCTGAAGACACTCTCGAGGTCTCATTTCAAAATCTTGAGATATTTGAACCAATAGAACGAAGAGGTGACAAACTTCCAGTCGCTGCTAGAATAATGCAGAAGAGTGGATTCGAGGAAGGCAAGGGGTTAGGAAGACAGTTGCAAGGAATCAAAGATCCAATCTCCCTCCAAGACAATCCTGGGAAACTTGGCCTGGGGTATGAAGTCACGAGAGAACTACCATCTTGTGAGCTTATCAAGCAGAAGATCCCGCATATCAGGGATACATTTCCCACACCTGCAGCAGTGGTGATGATTGAAGGAGCTGGAGCTGCTAGTACTCCAGAAAGAGTCAAAGAAATGCCTCGGCTGATCTACCCGAGTTGTGAACCATTGGACAATTGGGATTCTGTGCCCTTTGATGATTTGTTGTATCATGAGTAATGGACGCTTTGGTTGCCTTTGTTGTACTTCCTTTTTAATTAAATAAAAGATGATTATGCATGGTTTTTTCTTTCCATTCTCCTTTTGTTATTTTCTTCTTTACATTTATCTTTTTTCCTTTTATTTATTCCGAGTCTCATCTCAATTCCAGGGACTCATCTCCTTCAGAATCTCTGTTTTGTGCAAATGATTGTGAAAACTCAATAACTGATTCTTGCGTTACAATGGATTTGAATGAAAATGAACAAGATGAAGATCCTGAGTTGTGCCAACAATTTGCCAAGATCATAAATTCAATGGAAAAGGGGATAAATCCACATGATGAGATTGTAGAAACTGTGAATTTAGGGACTGACGATAAGAAAGAGGTAAAAATAGTTGACAACCCAGAAAGGAAAGAAATGATTGCATTGTTCTGTGAATTCATAGACATTTTTGCTTGGTCTTACAAAGATATGCCTGGTTTGGACCCAGAGATAGTGGCTCATAAAATCCCGTTGATTGAGGGGATAGAACCTAAACGGCAGAAGTTGCGGAGGATGAGTCCAGAAATGTCACTTAAAATCAAAGAGGAAGTCAAAAAGCAACTCGATGCAGGCTTTCTAGAGGTCCCGCTATACCCAAAATGGATAGCCAACATAGTACCTGTGCCAAAGAAAGATGGAAAGGTTAGAATGTGTGTGGACTATCGAGATTTGAACAAAGCAAGCCCAAAGGACGCTTTTCCCTACCCCATATAGATGTCCTAGTCGATAGCACTGCAAAAGTCATCGATTCTCTTTCATGGATGGTTATTCGGCTACAATCAGATCCTGATGGCAGAAGAGGACAAGGAGAAGACATCATTTATCACTCAGTGGGGAGTATTTTGTTATCGAGTGATGCCATTTGGGTTGAAGAATGCTGGGGCAACCTACCAGCGAGCAATGGTAACCCTTTTCCATGACATGATCCACAAGGAACTAGAGGTGTATGTCGATGATATGGTAGCAAAGTCACAAGAAGGAGAAAGTCATGTTGCTGTACTCAGAAAGTTATTTGAAAGGCTGAGGATTTACAAGCTTCGATTAAACCCAAAGAAATGCACCTTTGGAGCATCCACGCGAAAATTGCGAGGGTTCATTGTTAACAAGAAAGGCATCGAGATCGACCCAGACAAAGTTAAAGCCATCCAAAGTATGCCAAAGACTCCAAGACAGAGAAGGAAGTTCGAGGTTTCTTGGGTCGTCTAAATTACATAGCGAGATTCATCTCCAATTTGACTCACACCTGTGAGCCGATATTCAAACTATTGAGGAAGAACAACCCAAATAAATGGGATGACAGATGTCAAGAAGCCTTTGACAAAATCAAGAACTATTTGTCAAACCCACCTCTCCTGGTTCCACCCACACCAGGACGACCATTGATACTCTACCTCACAAAGTGTTGCACGAATCTATGGGAGCAGTGTTAGGACAGCATGATGAGTCCGGTCGAAAGGAGCAAGCCATTTACTACCTGAGCAAGAAATTCAATGATTGCGAGTCTAGGTATTTGGCTATTGAAAAGACTTGTTGTGCACTAGTATGGACGGCAAGGAGGTTACGACAGTACATGCTCCACTATACAACTTTGCTTATATCAAGGGTAGATCCCATGAAATACATCTTTGAAAGCCCGCATATATCCCTGAGAATGTCCAAATGGCAAGTGGCTCTAGCAGAATTTGACATCAAGTATGTGACCAGAAAATCTATAAAAGGAAGTGTGATAGCAGACCACCTGGCTGAGAATCCACTTGAAGAATATCAACAAATGGAACTTGAACTTCCTGATGAAGATATCCTAGCAGCTGTAGAAGAGGATAGTGAAAGCGAGGAAGAAAGGAACTCAATGTGGAAAATGTGCTTTGATGGTGCTGTCAATATTCATGGGAACGGAGTTGGGGCAGTCTTAGTGTCCCCCAATGGAAAGCAATTCCCGGTCGCTGTCAAACTGGCTTTCGATTGTACCAATAATATGGCTGAATACGAAGCATGCATAACTGGCTTGAAAGCAGCGATATCCCTTGGGGTGGAATATTTGGAAGTCTATGGGGATTCAGCCTTAATCATTTTTCAAGTTAATGGAGAATGGCGAGTCAAGGAGCACAGGTTGTTGTCGTATTATGAACACCTCGTGAGTTTGAAAGATGAGTTCAAGAATGTCAGTTTCCATTACTTACCTCGTGAACAGAATCAGTTTGCCGATGCTTTAGCTACCTTGGCTGTGATGACCAAGCTTGATTTAGAGGTGGAAGTAAGACCTTTGCAAGTAGCTGTTAGAAGAGAGCCGGCATACTGCTCTAACATTGAAGAAGAGCCTGATGGTCAGCCATGGTTCTATGACATCAAGAGGTTCATCAAGGCGAAAGAATATCCAGCAGTAGCAAACGAGAATGACAGAAAGACACTCAAACGACTGTCAATGTCATTCTTCATCTCAGGTGATGTATTGTATAAAAGGAACTGTGACGGAGTCTTATTAAGGTGTGTGGACGCTGCAGAAGCTAACTCCATCATATCAGAAGTCCATGAGGGTGTTTGTGGAACCCATGCTAATGGACACACATTATCTCGACAGATCCTCCGACAGGGATACTATTGGCTCACTATGGAGAAAGATTGCATAGATTTCGTCAGAAAGTGCCATAAATGCCAAATCTATGCTGATCAAATCCATTCTCCTCCTGTGCCATTGAACACTCTTACATCGCCCTGGCCATTCTCAATGTGGGGCATGGACGTCATCGGACCCATTAATCCTAAAGCATCTAATGGTCATCGATTCATTTTAGTGGCCATTGATTACTTCACTAAATGGGTTGAGGCTGCTTCTTATGCCAATGTAACACGAAAAGTGGTTGTGAAGTTTCTGAAGAGCAATATCATCAGTAGGTATGGGTTACCAGAAAGACTCATCACAGACAATGCGACTAATTTCAACAATGCGTATACAAAAACTGTGTGAAAAGTTCAAGATCAAGCATCACAATTCGGCTCCTTATCGACCAAAGATGAATGGGGCAGTAGAAGCAGCAAACAAAAACATCAAGAAGATCTTGGGGAAGATGGTGGTCACCTACAAGGATTGGAGCGATATGCTACCTTATGCATTACACGCTTATCGTACTTCTGTCAGATCCTCAACTGGGGCAACTCCATATTCACTGGTGTACGGGATGGAGGCAGTAACACCCATTGAAGTGGAAATCCCATCTTTAAGAGTCTTGGCGGAGGCTGAATTGGAGGAGGCCGAATGGGTCAAAACGAGATATGATCAATTGAACATGCTTGAAGAGAAACGACTAAACGCTGTCTGCCACGGCCAGTTGTACCAAAAAAGGATGGCTAAAGCATTTAATAAGAATGTTCGTCCTAGAACATTTCAGCCAGGTGATCTTGTTCTGAAGAAAACTCTGCCGAATCAAGAAGATAACAGGGGCAAATGGGCACCCACGCATGAAGGCCCTTACATTGTTAAAGATGCTTTTTCTGGAGGAGCTTTGATCTTGACTGATATGGAAGGCCAAGTGCTTGCTAAGCCAATCAATTCAGATGCTGTAAAAAAATACTTTGCTTAAAAATATTTTAAAGAAAAGCTCGCTAGGTTGAAAATCCGGAAGGACGACCTAGGCAAAAATTAGAGCACACACAAAAAAAAAAAAAAAAAAAGAAGAAGAAGAAAAAGAAATGCTCGCTAGGTCGAAAACCTGAAAGGGCGGCCTAGGCAAAAATTAGAGCACCAAAATGGATGGAAACTGGATTGAAAACTCGAAAAATGCAGTCTATGCAATGGTGAAAGGTTGAGAAGCTATGAATGAATCTGACACCGGGGCAATTTGAATGTTGGTGGGTCACGGTATATTGTTAAACACAATAAAAGGATTACACTTATCGTCGAGAAGTCAAGTTCGGTGTAACCAATGAATCAGCAAAATGGGTTGAGCACATGAAAGCAACACTACCAGTCTGGTCTTTCTTCCTTTCTTATCTTTTAACAGTCGGTGAAATTATGTAAATACTTTCCAATTTGAAATCCAATAAAATCATCTTTCTCTTCCTTTGTGTCTCTATTTATGTTCTCCTATCAAATCTTTGTCTCTTTATTCCATTTTTAAAGCCATGCATAATCATAATGTTAAAATTTTAAAATTGAAGTACAATAAGTGATTAATTTGCTAACAAAACTCCGAAACAATAAGTCAAACAGAGGATTCAGGATTGACTATCTAAAGGAAAAGGAAAAACTTGCTCAGTCGAGATTCAAAGGCAATGACATGGATGTAGATGTCAGTGGACCGATTGAAACAAAAGTGGGAAAACTGATAATATGAGGCAGAAAAGTGACATTGAAACGTCACCAGTGGAATATGTGTTTAAGACTGCAATGAAGTAGTTCATAAAGTTTCTCAGATGAAGAATCAACTCATTTTGAGAGAAACAAAAGCTTTATTGAAGGACAATGTGAAGACGCCTCAAACCGGGGCAATTTTTAGTTTTGAGACATTTTCATTCTTACATCAAGTTTGCAGTAATTCATTCATCATGTAATCTACATATCAATTTTGCATCAATTCATTTACTGATTCACATTAGTTTCATGTCATTCATACCATCAAAATACCAATTTTGCATGATTCATTCATCGTCACACTAATTCCGCATCATCATTTAATCAAATTGTCAACCCCACATTAATAGTTGTTTTTCACATATATTCAACTTCACAAGTTTACATTTCATAAGTCTTTAAAGTTCATGTTTGCATGTTTTCACATACATTTACAGCTTTCACAGACACTTATTTGCTTTCACAGACATTTATTTGCTTTCACAGACATTTACTGCCTTCACAAACATTTACTGCTTTCACAGATTTTTAATTGCTTTCACAGATTTTTACTGTTTTCACAGACATTTACTGCTTTCACAGACTTTTACGTGCTTTCACAGACTTTTACATGCTTTTACAGACATTTATTTGCTTTCACAGATTTTTACTTGTTTTGACAAACTTTTACTTGCTTTTACAAACTTTCACTTGCTTCCACTCTTACTTGCTTTCACATTTGCATGTTTTCACAGATTTTAAATTTTCACATTTTACAGGCTATCATTGTTTTCACACTCACTTTCATTGCCTTCACATTCACTTTCTCATTTTCACGCACCTCACATCCCACACACATTTCATATTCACAAGCTTTTGAATTCCTCATTCTCTTCCAGTTTCTATCAGATTTTGCATGCATCTAAGGTCCGTATAGGTTTCATTCCCTACTTGACATTAACAATGTGCATCCATCATGAGATCATTTGGCATCATCCATTAAAAGCATCTACAACATGCATTTGGACAAAATATGTATTCATATCTTAACTTGTCTCTTACAGTAAAATATTAAAGTCACAAGCTTTATATTTTTCAATAAGAAACAAGTAAAGAGGGGCAACTGTGAATACCATATTTTGTCCGAAAAATTTTATTTTCATTATTATTATTATTTTTTTTTATTTTTTTTTTCTTTTTCTCTCTTTGGGGCCAAGTTCTTATTTTGTTTTTTGGTCACAGTATTTTACCATGTTGAGCCCAGTTTTTTCGGTCAGAGTTTTGATGTTGTGAAATATTGGGTATGCGCTTTTGGGCCTTTTTTTTAAAAAAAAAAGATTACTATTTTGGGTCAGGTTCATTTATTATTGTAAAAAAATATTTTTGAAATTAAGCCTTTGGAGTTTGATTGTAGTGCTCTTTTCTCTTAAAAAAAAAAATCTTAGTTTTTGAGTCCTTTGAAATATATAAAAAATATATATATATAAAAAGAAATAAAAATGATAAAATCTAAACACATTTCAGTCTTTGCAACAACTTGTGATATTGATGTATGAATTATCATCCTCAAGTTTCACAAGAATGTAAGGGTTTATTGTATAGTTCACACTATCCTAAACTCTGTGCAGGACTGGATTTAATTCTCTTTCATAGAGATCATTTTCGAAATTAAAATCAACCAACCAATAGTTTTTTATTTGTTCTTTTAATTTAAAACTCTATCAATTCACAATTTTTTTTCTACAGAACGACGTGACTTTGAGTTCCTCATTGCACCAGAGGATACGTCGGCGTAGTCAATAGCTATCAAGTCAAAATTAATTTTTATTAAATTAGGTTCTTTTAATTTAATGTTCCTTTAACTTATTTATTTCATTATTTTTATTAAATTAGGTTCTTTTAATTTAATGTTCCTTTAACTTATTTATTTCATTTTATTTAACTTATTTTATGTTATTTCATTTTTTACATAATTGGGTCATAACTTTATTTTTATAAATATACAATTATCACTTTTAGCTTTATTTTTGTAAATATAATTATCAATTTTAATTTTATCTTTATTTTTGTAAATATATAATTATGGATTTATCTTTATTTTTGTAGATATATATATAGTTAATAATTTTAGCTTTGTTTTAACAAATGTATAATTACATTTTGGGGAAAAATAAATATTTTAAAATTATAAATTAATTTGCATAATAAACTCTAGGGTAACCGTATTTACACGGATGTATTAGAGGTGCAGTGGGATTAAGTTTCCACCCTTCTCTAATCATAATCAGACTCCCGGACTCAAAACTCTTAGAAGACCAGTTTACAAATTACAGGTTTTCCAATTTTAACCATAATTAAAATTGGTGGCGACTCCCAATTCATTTTCAAATCATTGTTGTCATTTGAGTTGCGACACCCTCCGGGTACGTTGTGACAGCACCTTATGAGGCTTTGTATGGTAGAAAGTGTCAATCACCACTTTGTTGGTGTGACCCGGGAGAGCAAAGTATTTTGGGCCCTGATTTAGTAGAAGAGACAACCAAACAAATAAGGAAAATTAGGGAAAGAATCCTCACTGCTCAGAGTAGGCAGAAGAGCTATGCTAATAAGAGAAGGAAACCTCTCGAATTTCAAGAAGGAGAACACATATTCTTGCGAATTACTCCTACCACAGGTATAGGTCGTGCAATGAAAGTCAAAAAGCTAAGCCCTAGATTCTTAGGACCCTTCCAAATCCTCAAAAAGGTAGGTCCCTCCGCCTAGCAAATTGCATTACCTCCAAATTTGTCTAACCTACACAATGTTTTTCATGTGTCCCAATTGAGAAAGTATCAGTCAGACCCCAGTCATGTGTTTGAGCCAGAAACTATACAATTAAAAGATGACTTAACTTTTGAATTACCACCGATGAGGATCGTGGATCATGGCATCAAGCAGCTGAGAAACAAATCTGTATCTCTGGTCCGAGTAGCCTGGTGACAAGATGGAATGGAAGAGCACACATGGGAGCTCGAGGAAGATATGCGAAAAGAATTTCCGAACCTATTCATTGTGTATCAAATTTTGAGGGCAAAATTTTTAATAAGAAGGGGAGAAATGTAACATCCCCAAATTTATAACTAAGATAAATATTAATCTTAATTATCGATAGCAAAACCAAGAGAATCTGGACAAATGTTATGAAACACAACAAATAGACTACTTAAGTATTTCTAGAGAAAAATGCAAAGAATTACGAAAATGCCATCACTTAGTGGAAATTACGAAAATGCCCTTGCTATGTAAAGGAAATTACCAAACTACCCTTGCCTTATTAAAACCCTTACTCTATGAATGGAATTACAAGAATACCACTATCATTGTCTAATTACAAAAATATCCTTGTCTTAGTTAAAGAAATTACTACAACGCCATTTACACAAATCCCTAGACTTGTCTTTAGACAAGAATGAATCTAAGCCATTGGATTAAGATGGTAACACAATAATTTAACCACATACATCATACACATTTCTGAATCACATACATGCACTAAAGGTTAGAAAATATCCACTAACATCTTTGCACAAAACATGGAAACGTGTTTGCATAAAACATGGAAACATGTTTGCATAAAACATGGAAACGTGTTTGCACAAAACATGGAAACATGTTTGCACAAAACAAAGAGCATTTTCATCCCAAAATTCAGCCAACATGTTTCCATAAATCATGCTCCAAGTGCTTTCCTTCTTCTGTTTTTTTCTCTAATCTTTCCACTATAAATACTCCTCAAACTCTCTTCAATTCAAAAACTCCCTAAGTGTTCTTTCTTTCTTATTGTATCATTCTTCTTATGTTCTTCAAAAACTTCTCTTGATCCTCTAAACTTCATCCAAACACTTCAATCCTAAGTCCAAACTTTCACTAGCCCTCACAAGAGTTACAATCTTTAACTCTAGTGAGAAATATTTTCTTAAGCATTCAAGTTCTAGAGCCAAGATTCAAGGAGGGTCATCCACTCCAAAGACTCTTGTTCAAAGCTTAAGGAAGAAGAGAAGGACCCTTTTTAGACCCTACACAAGAGGTAGGAGCTTCATCTTTAATTGTTCAAGCATTGTTGGCTTCTAACCTTGATAGAATGCCTCAAGTTTGAGTTATTGTCAAAAGTTTTAAATGATTATTTGAAAAATATATTTTTAGAAATATGACATGTTCTATTCTGTTATGAGTACCCTTATGATGTTATCAAACTCAAATATAACTTGAAAAGATTGTATGTGAAACCTGATTTAATAAAGGTAACTTAAGACATGAAAATGATAGGTGCTGGAATTTCTGGTTGTTTCTGGCAGCAGGTACTTCGAAAGCTACTGTTCATAAAATATCAAGTATCTCGAAATTAAAATAATTTTAATATAAACTAGACTCATTATAGAACACTCTCCAAAAAGAATCACCTAAAACGGAGTTTTCTAGCTCAAGATATAAATTTTTAAAGTAGAGCCTAAGACTGAAACTTTAAATCTGACCTTGTAGTAGTGAAATAGGTGTAACTCACTCTAGAAAAATGTAAATGGACTGATTTCAACTTTGTTGGA
Organism: Dalbergia cultrata; assembly: GCA_031216105.1. Taxonomy (NCBI): domain Eukaryota; kingdom Viridiplantae; phylum Streptophyta; class Magnoliopsida; order Fabales; family Fabaceae; genus Dalbergia; species Dalbergia cultrata. The sequence goes on from JAVHNL010000053.1 coordinate 187,355, forward strand.
GAGCTAACACATATAGGAATACACCCATGTATGTTATGTATAAAGCGTTGTACCACGTAAATACAGAATGAGAAATAAATTTCGGGATAGTGTACTGTGAAAGTGCAGTTTGGAAAGGTTCTGGCTAAGGAAAGACTTGGTATTTAAGCGTGTCCATTGTGACCGACCTCTCTTTCCTGGGAACCCTCCTATGCATGGTTTACAGTTAATTTACACTATTCCAAAGATGTAAATGCTAAAATTTGATGAGTTAGGAATTTGGAACTACCTTTACTAAGCTGAGATAACAAGTATACAGATAATTATAAACTTTCTTCTAAAAGATGTCAAAACTATAAATAAAAGAATCAAGTCTTGTAAAGAGAGAATTTTAAGAATTTAAGTAGAATAATAATCTTCAAGAGTTATATGAAAGTCATAATAAAAATATATAAAGAACCTATAATAATATTTTGAAGTGCATTAATGTATTAATGGAATGCTAAGAGTACAAAGAACACTAAGAGAAAAAGATAATACTAAGACATCCATTACCTCTTACGAACACTAGGAACTCAACTTGATAACTTTGGTTGGTTAACATGAATCATCTATGGAAGTGTTTACTATGAGATTTACATGATATTGTCCATGTTTTATGAAGTGATTTATAGTAATGTGAATGTATGGTGATGAATTATGAAATGATGAGGATGAATGATTGATTGCCCAGGATTTATTGTGATTACATGATAATATGCATACATTCATTTTCAAAAGAAATGATAAAAGTAAAGTTTGAAAAAGTAGCAATGAAAGTCTAGAAAAGTGGACTTGAGCTAAACTCACGGCTTAACCCCCTAAACTGTTGAGATCACGGCAACGGAATGAAAACCAAAAAGGTTATGGCGACGGCCATGGTATGAGCTCATTACCCTTTAGGGTGGTCTAAGGCATTGATGCATTCATCCCGTGAGTAATTAAGAAATATGTTGATGAAATAAATGAAAGATGATGATCACTAAACAAGTGAATGTTGAGGATGAGTAATCATGAAATGCATGCAGCTCCTAAATGATTACTGCTTATTAGTGGTTTTACATGATATGCTTATATGTATGCTTGATGAAATACTAATTGGATATTTCTACTAATGTTCAAGATTAGTTTAAAAGTAACTGCACTTCGGCTAATCACGTTTGTGAAAGTTTGATAATTGAATCCTTACCTGTTCACCTTTTTATAATAAACCCGAAGTGACTGGGACGACAACGATGACACTTTTAGTACAAGTAGGAACTCCTACTGAGAAATCATGTATTTCTCACTCCCGTGTTTATTTTCCGTTGTCGTTACCAGAGACAGATGTGTCCACCTAAAGCAACAAAGCTGTAGCTGAGGAAGGAGGTAGCGTGTAACATCCCCTGCTGCTTTATGGATTAGCGACTGTCCCCACAAACCAACACGAGTCTTTTCGGCATGCTTTGTCCTCACTCACACGCTTCCTAGGAAAACTTCCCAGGAGGTCACCCATCCCAAATTTACCCCAAGTCAAGCACACTTAACTGTGGAGTTCTTTCAGTTTAGGCTACCGAAAAGAAGATGCATCTTGTTGATATAGGTAGTACGAATCAATTCATATAAACCCTCCTCAACTGTATAGTCCCATACCTATACAGTCTTAGGATCCCTCTCATTCAGGTGTGTAATCGGTTCATTCATGTACCCCTCCGCTTAGAGGACCTTGCGAGGAGCCGCTCCTTGTCCGTGCCCTCTTTGCACCGGCGATCACTCCTCGTCCTCGTCCCCGGGCGTTACATGCCCACCAGCTTCCGCTTGGTTCGTCCCCGAACCACACCGTACTGGGAGAGGTGCAGGCTCTGATACCATTTGTAACATCCCCTGCTGCTTTATGGATTAGCGACTGTCCCCACAAACCAACACGGGTCTTTTCAGCATGCTTTGTCCTCACTCACACGCTTCCTAGGAAAACTTCCCAGGAGGTCACCCATCCCAAATTTACCCCAAGTCAAGCACACTTAACTGTGGAGTTCTTTCAGTTTAGGCTACCGAAAAGAAGATGCACAGTTAAGCGTGCTTGACCTGGGGTAATTTTGGGATGGGTGACCTCCTGGGAAGTTTTCCTAGGAAGCGTGCGAGTGAGGACAAAGCATGCTGAAAAGATCCGTGTTGGTTTGTGGGGATAGTCGCTAATCCATAAAGCAGCAGGGGATGTTACATAGCGCGTGAAGATTTCAAACCTTTCAAGTAGGAGCATTCCGAGCTTTAGTTACATTATAGTTTGTGAGAAACAATTAGTAATAGTAGAACTTATATTGTTATTTGTAATAACTTATCAGTATGATATATGCCCTGTTGTGACTTATGTATTAAGTGATTATATTCCAGTTTATGTGATAATTGTTCTACACTTAGTCTTTTATTCCGCTTATTTAATTAAGTGCGCAATGTAACTTGATTATTATCTATAAAAGCGCTATGTATTTCACTTCTCGTTACAGGCTTAAGTTTTCAAAAAAAAATTAATTTATTTAAAGAAAAAAAAAAAACTTCCATTATTTTTCTAAGTTAATTTCAAAAGAAAATTAATACAAGGCATAAGTGACAACTAATAGAATCCAAATGTGAACTTAATCACAGTGGGGTTCTATTAGGGTGTTACAAAGGATCGCGAAATGAAAATATTTTTATTATAAACTAGACTCATTGTAGAACACTCTCAAAAAAGAATCACTTAAAACGGAGTTTCCCAGCCTAAGATATAATTTTTTAAAGTAGAGCCTAAGACTGAAACTCTTAATCTGACCTTGTAGTAGTAAAATAGGTGTAACTCACTCTAGAAAAATGCAAATGGACTGATTTCAACTTTGTGGAAAAGCTAACACATCTACAAACACACTTATGTATGCTATGTATAAGGTTTTACACCACAAAAATACAGAATGAGAGATATATTTTCGGGATAGTGTGCGGAGAAAGTCTTGAAGGTAGCGTGATACTGTGAGAGTGCAATTTGGAAGGGTTCTGGCTAAGGAAAGACTTGGTATTTAAGTGTGTCCATTGTGACCTACCACTCTTTCCTGGGATCCTACTATGCACAATTTACAGTTGATTTACACTAATCTAAGATGTTAGTGCTATAAATTTTTTTCTAAAAGATGTCAGAACTTTAAATAAAAGATTCAAGTCTTGTAAAGAGATAATTTTAAGGATTTAAGTAGAATAATAATCTTCAGGAGATATATATAAAAGTCATAATAAAAATATATAAAGAACCTCTAAAAATATCTTAAAGGGTATTAATGTATTAATGGAAATACTAAGAGTACAAAGAAGACTAAAAGAAAAAGATAATACCAATATATCCATAACCTATTAGGAACACTAGAGACCTAACTTGATAACTTAGGTTGCTTAATGTGAATTATCTATGAGAATGTTTACTATGAGATTTACATGATATTGTCCATGTTACATGAAGTGATATACAGAAATGTGAATGTATTGATGAGATATGAAATGATAATGATAAAATGATTGATTGTGCCATGATTTATTAATGCGCATACATTCATATTTTAAATGAAATAATAAATAGACCAACTCACTGCTTAATCCTCTTTTAGGATTAAGGTATTGATGATTTCACTCAGTGAGAACAAAAGTAAAACCTGAAAAAGTAGCAATGATAGTCTGGAAAAGTAGACTTGAGCTAAACTCATGGCTTAACCCCCTAAACCGTTGAGATCATGGCAACGGAAATTAAACCAAAAGGTTGTGGCGATAGCCACGGTATGAGCTCATTACCCTTTTAGGGTGCTCTAAGGCATTGATGCATTCATCCCGTGAGTAATTAAGAAATATGTTGATGAAATAAATGAAAGATGATGATCACTAAACAAGTGAATGTTGAGGATGAGTAATCATGAAATGCATGCAACTCCTAAATGATTATTACTTATTAGTGGTTTTACATGATATGCTTATATGTATGCTTGATGAAATACTGAATGGATATTTCTGCTAATGTTCAAGATTAGTTTAAAAGTAACTGCACTTCGGCTAATCACGTTTGTGAAAGTTTGATAATTGAATCCTTACCTGTTTACCTTTTTATAATAAACCCGAAGTGACTGGGACGACAACGATGACACTTTAGTATAAGTAGGAACTTCTACTGAGAAACCATGTATTTCTCACTCCTATGTTTATTTTCCATTGTCGTTACCAGAGACAGATGTGTCCACCTAAAGCAACGAAGTTGTAGCTGAGGAAGGAGGTAGCGCGTGAAGATTTCAAACCTTTCAAGTAAGAGCATTCCGAGCTTTAGTTATATTATAGTTTGTGAGAAACAATTAGTAATAGTAGAACTTATATTGTTATTTGTAATAACTTATCAGTATGATATATGCCTTGTTGTGACTTATGTATTAAGTGATTATATTCCAGTTTATGTGATAATAGTTCTATACTTAGTCTCTTATTCTGCTTATTTAATTAAGTGTGCAATGTAACTTGATTATTATCTATAAAAGCGCTATGTATTTCACTTCTTATTACAGGCTTAAGTTTTCAAAAAAATTAATTTATTTAAAGAAAAAAAAAACTTCCACTATTTTTCTAAGATAATTTCAAAAGAAAATAAAAGCAAGGCATAAGTGACAACTAATAGAATCCAAATGTGACCTTAAGCACAGTAGGTTTCTATTAGGGTGTTACACTCGAGCTCCAATGTGTGCTCTTCCATTCCATCTTGTCCCCAGGCTACTCGGACCAGAGATACAGATTTGTTTCTCAACTGCTTGATGCCATGATCCACGATCCTCATCGGTGGTAATTCAAAAGTTAAGTCATCTTTTAATTGTATAGTTTCTGGCTCAAACACATGACTGGGATCTGGTGATACTTTCTCAATTGGGACACATGAAAAGCATTGTATAGGTTAGACAAATTTGGAGGTAATGCAATTTGGTAGGCGGAGGGACCTACCTTTTTGAGGATTTGGAAGGGTCCTAAGAATCTAGGGCTTAGCTTTTTGACTTTCATTGCACGACCTATACCTGTGGTAGGAGTAATTCGCAAGAATATGTGTTCTCCTTCTTGAAATTCGAGAGGTTTCCTTCTCTTGTCAGCATAGCTCTTCTGCCTACTCTGAGCAGTGAGGATTCTTTCCCTAATTCTCCTTATTTGTTTGGTTGTCTCTTCTACCAAATCAGGGCCCAAAATACTTTGCTCTCTCGGGTCACACCAACAAAGTGGTGATTGACACTTTCTACCATACAAACCCTCATAGGGTGCCATCCCAATGCTAGTGTGGTAACTATTATTATATGCAAACTCAATCAATGGAAGCTGTTTGTCCCAACTTTTTGGCTGGTCTAAGACACATGCTCTTAGCATATCCTCAAGGGTTTGAATTGTTCTTTCTGATTGTCCATCAGTTTGAGGGTGATAGGCAGTGCTTAGACACAACCTTGAACCAAACGCCTTTTGCAAAGCTCCCCAAAATCTTGAGGTGAACCTTGGATCCCTATTTGAGACAATGGTTTTGGGTACTCCATGGAGCCTTATTATCTCTTGGATGTATAGCTGAGCTAACGTTTCCAAAGGGTAATTTGCTCGAATGGGTAAAAAGTGAGCAGATTTGGTCAATCTATCCACAATTACCCATATGGAGTCATGTTCGGTAGGCGTTCTTGGCAATCCCATCACGAAATCCGTGAATATTCCTTCCCACTTCCATTCGGGGATTTCGAGAGGTTGCAGCATTCCGGAGGGTTTTTGATGCTCTATCTTCACTTTTTGGCATACCAAACATTTTTGCACTATATTTGCTATATCTGCTTTCATCTTTGGCCACCAGAACATCTTTTTTAGGTCATGGTACATCTTGGTTATACCGGGGTGTACACTAAATTGACTCTTGTGGGCTTCTTCCAAAATGCTAGCTCTCAATCCTTCTTTTGCAGGTACACAGATTCTCCCTTGGTATCTCCACACTCCTTCCTTATCCTGGACAAACTCTTTCAACTTTCCTGCTTCGACAAGGGTTAAGGTTCTAAGGAAATCCTCATCTTCCCTTTGGGCTTGAATTATTTGATCCTTAAAGCTACTGGTTACACTTAGTTGGCTTAACCGAATTTGTTCTGAAGTCCCCCTATATCCTAAGTTGAGGTTCCTAAAATCTTCTATCAGCTCATTTTCTTTCACCATGAGCCAAGCGGCATGCAAGGACTTACGACTCAAAGCATCTGCTACCACATTTGCCTTTCTCGGGTGGTAGTTCAACCCAAAGTCATAGTCCTTGAGAAACTCCATCCAACGCCTTTGTCTCATATTGAGTTCCTTTTGGTTGAAAAGGTATTTCAGACTTTTGTGATCAGAAAAGACTTCAAACCTTACACCATAAAGATGATGTCTCCAGATTTTTAAGGCAAAGACAATAGCCGCTAGCTCTAAGTCATGGGTTGGGTAATTAACTTCATGGGGTTTGAGCTGTCTAGAGGCATAGGCTACTACATTCCTATTTTGCATCAAAACACATCCTAGTCCTCTTCCCGAGGCATCACAATACACCTCAAATTTTTCTTTTGGGTCAGGTAGGATTAGGACAGGGGTAGTGGTCAACTTCTTCTTTAGTTCTTGGAAACTCTCTTCACATTTTGGGCTCCATATAAAAGCTGAATTCTTCCTTGTTAGCTTGGTGAGGGGTAAGGTAATTTGGGAAAAACCTCTAATGAACCTTCGGTAGTAACCGGTTAGCCCTAGAAAACTCCTAATCTCCTTCACAGGGGTAGGGGTCTCCCATTGTTGCACCGCTTCTATCTTACTTGGGTCTACTCCTATTGCCCCATGTGACACTACATGACCTAAGAACTTAACTTCCTTCATCCAAAATTCACACTTGGACAAATTTGCATAAAGTTTCTTGTTCCTCAACACCTCCAACACCACTCGTAAGTGTTCTTCGTGCTCTTCTTCAGTTCTAGAGTAAACTAGAATGTCATCGATGAACACTATTACAAACTTGTCCAAGTATGGTCTAAATATCCTATTCATGTAGTCCATAAACACTGCCGGTGCATTGGTTAACCCAAACGACATCACATTAAACTCATAATGTCCATATCTAGTCCTAAAGGCTGTCTTTGGTATGTCCTCTTCCTTCACTCGAATCTGGTGGTATCCTGATCGCAGATCTATCTTGGAAAACACTTGGGCTCCTCTTAATTGGTCCATGAGGTCATCTATTATAGGCAAAGGGTATTTATTTTTTATAGTCACTTTGTTTAGCTGCCATTAATCCACACAAAATCGCATACTCCCATCCTTCTTCTTGACAAACAGCACTGGGGCTCCCCATGGTGAAGCACTGGGCCTAATGAATTTCTTCTATAGTAGTTCCTCTAACTGCTTCTTCAACTCTGTTAACTCGGCCAATGGCATCCTATAAGGAGCTATAGATATGGGTCCTGTTCCTGGTACCAAATCTATAGAAAACTCAATCTCCCTTTTTGGAGGAAATTCAGGTATGTCGTCAGGAAAAACATCTGAGAATTCCTTTACTACAAGGATCTTTTCTAAAGCTTGCTCCACTTCTTTCTCACTTGTCATTAGGAAGACATATCCTTGCTTTTCATTCCTACTATCCCCTATGATAATGGAGTTTAGGAAGACAGTATTTATAGTGGGTGTAGAGACAACTAAGATGATTTTTAAGTTAGATATATACAACCTCAACTTATTAGCACAATCATATGAAATGAATGAATGTGTTGCGCCAGAATCAAACAATACAATTAAGGGTTTTCCATTAATTATACACTTACCTTGAATCAGATCATCGGATTCTGAGGGGGCATCTCAGTAGTGATAGCAAACACGCTTCCCTGTGCCTTAGGCTTAAGTGTAGAGGACTGATTAAACTTTAGGCACTCTCTAGAATAGTGTCCTGCCTGTCCACACCGATAACAAACATTCTTACCAAATCTGCATTCCCCTCCATGTATCTTTCCACAAGTGGCACAAGGGGGTCTAGTCATAGGTTCAGGGACAGCAGCCATCCTAGGTCGATTAACAGCTTGTGTCCTAGGTTGATTCATCATAGGGTGTTGGGGTTGTTTCCCTTTAAATCCACCTCCTTGGTAAGGTTTCTTGTGAGGGGGTGGGAACCCTCGGTGACCTTGTTGAGCAGACCTCTTTCTATTCTCTTCAACTCGGTGGGCAACTAGCTGGCGATTGCAACTCTCAGCCACTTGGCTTTTGTTGACTAAAGATGCATAGTCAGTGACCTCCAGTGGAGCCACAGATGCCAAAATGTCTGGCCTCAAACCACTCTCATATTTCATGCATTTCCAAGCCTCGTTGGGATCCCTGTGGTAGCTAGTTGAGTGTTTGATCAATTCTTCAAACTTAGCTGTGTACTCAGCCACACTTCGATTTCCCTATGTCAGCAACAGAAATTCTACTTCCTTTGCCTTCTTAATCGGATCTGGAAAATATTTCTTATGGAACGTGGCATAGAAGACCTCCCACGTAATCTGTATGTCAGCACTTTCGAGCAAGCCCTTTGCACCCTTCCACCACGCGGCAGCCTCTCCTTTCAGCATATAAGTAGAGAATGCCACCTTTTGTTCATCAGAGCATTCTACCACTGAGAAAACCTTCTCCATCTCTTGAATCCATCCGTCAGCTATTTCGGGGTTAGTTGTCCCTTTGAATTCTAGAGGTCTAGCCCTCTTGAATTCTGAGAATTTTCCATGTTCTTGGTTCCCAACTGATTCCTCTGACCTCCTATTCATTTGCTCCATCATCACTGTTGCTTGTGCTTGCATAGCCCTAGCCATCTCCTGGAATGCATTTTCCAGTTCATCACGATTACCTCCACCGCGTGCCCCATGCATACGTCATTTCTTGCTGCCATTAGTTCCTAGACACACCAAACAACAGTCATCGAGTTGATCAGGCTCAATACTATAGCTAAGCATGGTAGCAACTATGGCAGTATCACAAGACGATCATGCATTTCTAAATCCTATATCCCATCATACAGATAAGATTAATAGCATGATATCATAGACAGAAGCATAGTCAGTCCATTCCTCAGGCTTAAATAGGATGAACTGCTCTGATACCATAATGTTAACACCCTAATAGAACCCCACTGTGCTTAAGTTCACATTTGGATTCTATTAGTTGTCACTTATGCCTTGTATTTATTTTCTTTTGAAATTAACTTAGAAAAATAGTGGAAGTTTTTTTTCTTTAAATAAATTAATTTTTTGAAAACTTAAGCCTATAACGAGAAGTGAAATACATAGCGCTTTTATAGATAATAATCAAGTTACATTGCGCACATAATTAAATAAGCGGAATAAGAGACTAAGTGTAGAACTATTATCACATAAACTGGAATATAATCACTTAATACATAAGTCACAACAGGGCATATATCATACTGATAAGTTATTACAAATAACAATATAAGTTCTACTATTACTATTGTTTCTCACAAACTATAATATAACTAAAGCTCGGAATGCTCCTACTTGAAAGGTTTGAAATCTTCACGCGCTACCTCCTTCCTCAACTACAGCTTCGTTGGTTTAGGTGGACATGTCTGTCTCTGGTAACGACAACGGAAAATAAACATAGGAGTGAAAAATACATGATTTCTCAGTAGGAGTTCCTACTTGTACTAAAAGTGTCATCGTTGTCGTCCCAGTCACTTCGGGTTTATTATAAAAAGGTGAACAGGTAAGGATTCAATTATCAAACTTTCACAAAGGTGATTCGCCGAAGTGCAGTTACTTTTAAACTAATCTTGAATAATAGCAGAAATATCCATTCAGTATTTCATCAAGCATACATATAAGCATATCATGAAAAACCACTAATAAGCAATAATCATTTAGGAGCTCCATGCATTTCATGATTACTCATCCTCAACATTCACTTGTTTAGTGATCATCATCTTTCATTTATTTCATCAACATATTTCTTAATTACTCACACGATGAATGCATCAATGGCTTAGACCACCCTAAAAGGGTAATGAGCTCATACCGTGGTCGTCGCCACAACCTTTTGGTTTTTTTTCCGTTGCCATGATCTCAACGGTTTAGGGGGTTAAGCCGTGAGTTTAGCTCAAGTCCACTTTTCCAGACTATCATTGCTACTTTTTTAGGTTTTACTTTTATTCTCACTGAGTGAAATCATCAATACCTTAATCCTCAAAGAGGATTAAGCAGTGAGTTGGTCTATTTATTATTTCATTTGAAACATGAATGTATGCACATTAATAAATCATGGCACAGTCAATCATTTTATCATTATCATTTCATATCTCATCAATACATTCTCATTTTTGTATATCACTTCATGTAACATAGACAATATCATGTAAATCTCATAGTAAACATTCTCATAGATAATTCATATTAAGCAACCTAAGTTATCAAGTTAGGTCTCTAGTGTTCCTAATAGGTTATGGATATCTTGGTATTATCTTTTTCTTTTAGTCTTCTTTGTACTCTTAGTATTTCTATTAATACATTAATACCCTTTAAGATATTTTTAGAGGTTCTTTATATCTTTTTGTTATGACTTTTATATATATCTCCTGAAGGTTATTATTCTACTTAAATCCTTAAAATTATCTCTTTACAAGACTTGAATCTTTTATTTAGAGTTCTGACATCTTTTAGAATAAAATTTGTAGCACTATCATCTTAGATTAGTGTAAATCAACTGTAAATTATGCATAGTAGGATTCCCAGGAAAGAGAGGTGGGTCACAATGGACACGCTTAAATACCAAGTCTTTCCTTAGCCAGAACCTTTCCAAATTGCACTCTCACAGTATCACGCTACCTTCAAGACTTTCTCAGCACACTGTCCCGAAATTATATCTCTCATTTTGTATTTTCGTGGTGTACAAATTATATCTCACAGTATCACGCTACCTTCAAGACTTTCTCATAAGTGTGTTTGTAGATGTGTTAGCTTTTCCACAAAGTTGAAATCAGTCCATTTGCATTTTTCTAGAGTGAGTTACACCTTTTTTACTACTACAAGGTCAGATTAAGAGTTTTAGTCTTATGCTCTACTTTAAAAATTTATATCTTGGGCTAGGAAACTCCGTTTTAGGTGATTCTTTTTGGAGAGTGTTCTACAATGAGTCTAGTTTATAATAAAAATATTTTCATTTCGAGATCCTTCATATTTTATGAACACTAATTTTCGAAGTAACTACTGCTAGAAATAACTAGAAATTCCAGCACCTGCCATGTTCATATCTTTAGTTATCTTTATTAACTCAAGTTTCACATACAATCTTTTATGTTATATTTGAGTTTGATAACATCATAAAAGTACTCATAGCATAATAAAACATGTTGTGTTTTCTAAAAATATAATTACTCAAAACTTTTGACAATAACTCAAGTTTGAGGCATTCTATCCATGAGCAAAGTTAGAAGCCAACAATACTTGAACAAATAAAGAAGAAACTCCTACCTCTTGTGTAGGGTCTACAAAGGGTCCTTCTCTTCTTCCTTAAGCTTTGAACAAGAGTCTTTGGAGTGGATGACCCTCCTTGAATCTTGGCTCTAGAACTTGAGTGCTTAAGAAAATATTTCTCACTAGAGTTAAAGATTGTAACTCTTGTGAGGGCTAGTGAAAGTTTGAACTTAGGATTTAAGTGTTTGGATGAAGTTTAGAGGATAAAGAGAAGTCTTTGAAGAACATAAGAAGAATGATAGAATAAGAAAGAAAGAACACTTAAGGAGTTTCTGAATTGAAGAGAGTTTGAGGAGTATTTATAGTGGAAAGATTAGAGAAAAAAATAGAAGAAGGAAAGCACTTGGAGCATGATTTATGGAAACATGTTGGCTGAATTTTAGGATGAAAATGCTCCATGTTTTGTGCAAACATGTTTCCATGTTTTCTGCAAACATGTTGGATGAAAATGCTCCATGTTTTGTGCAAAGATGTTAGTGGAGATTTTCTAACCTTTAGTGCATGTATGTGATTCAGAAATGTATATGATGTATGTGGTTAAATTATTGTGTTATCATCTTAATCCAATGGCTTAGATTCATTCTTGTCTAAAGACAAGTCTAGGGATTTGTGCAAATGCAATGTAGTAATTTCTTTAACTAAGACAAGGATATTTTTGTAATTAGACAATGATAGTGGTATTCTTGTAATTCCATTCATAGAATAAGGGTATCTTTGTCATTTAATAAGGCAAGGGTAGTTTGGTAATTTCCTTTACATAGCAAGGGCATTTTCGTAATTTCCACTAAGTGATGGCATTTTCGTAATTCTTTGCATTTTTCTCTAGACATACTTAAGTAGTCTATTTGTTGTGTTTCATAACATTTGTCCAAATTCTCTTAGTTTTTGCTATCGCTAATTAATATTTATCTTAGTTATAAATTTGGGGATGTTACATAACTCTCCATGACCATTCTCTCGAGTCCTTTGTTGAATTTCTTGTTTCTAACTGTTTATGTCTCTTGTTCTATTGATAATTTTGTGTTGGTTTCTTGTTTACTTGATTGTCTACTTGATGTCTTGACAAAAATCATTGATAAGGTTCTTTTCTTAAGAGCTTATAAAGGAAGTTGAGTGGTAAAAGGCAAGAGTGAACATTACTCAAAATCCTTTTAAGTGTGAATCATGAGTGGATAAATTTTAAGAGTGGAAACACATGAGTAAAGTGGTGAGGTCCTCCTAACATTTCAATTGTAATTTTCCTTGCCATCTTCTTTTTGTTGCTAGCATGAGTGGGGAAGAATCACCTAATTCCCCAAGGCAAGGTCTTAAATAGGTTTCAAATGGAGGCATTTACTCAACACTTTAAGAGAATGCTTCAAAGATAGCTTGAAGGTTTACATGAAAGGATGGACCGACTTAAAGAAGGACGAGTTTCCAACCATGGCGGCAATTCTAATAATGAAGAATCTCATCAAGAAAGTGACCTATTCTATGATTCCCCAAGAGAAAGTCAAGGTAGGGGAAAAGACATGACAGAAGAGGTAGGGATCATAGATATGATGATGATCTAAGAGTTATGAAAGTCAAGGTACCTTCCTTCCAAGGGAGGAATGATCCTGAAACATACCTTGAGTGGGAGATGAAAATAGAGCAAATCTTCTCATGCCACAATTATAATGATGCAAAAAGAGTGAAGGTGGTTGACCTTGAGTTCACCGATTATGCCTTATTTTGGTGGGATCAAAGCCCAAAAAGAAAGAAGAAGACATGGACAGCATCCTATCAACACTTAGGATGAAATGAAGACTCTGATGAGAAGAAGATTTGTGCTTTCCCACTACCATAGGGAATTGCACAACTAATTGCAAAGACTAAGCCATGGAAGAAGGACTGTAGATGAGTATTACAAGGAGATGGAGGTGGCTTTGATTCGGGCCAATATTGTGGAGGATAAGGAAGCAACCATGGCTTGGTTTCTACATGGCCTAAACTGAGATATTAGAGACATTGTGGAGTTACAACATTATGTGGAGCTTGAAGACTTAGTTCATCAAGCAATGAAAGTAAAGCAGCAATTAAACAGAAAGGGTACTATGAAGAAATCATCTTCTTCAAACTACTCTTTAAGTTGGATGGACAAGCCAAAGAAAGAGGGTTCTTCTTCTAATTCTAAGTAGGTAGTCAGTACGAAGATATTTCTATTACTTCATCTTCTACTTCTAAGAGTAGGGATATCAAGTGCATAATCAGTAAATTCAAGGGCAGTAAGCTTAACCTTATTACCTTAAGAATATGTGTGACAAGAGAATATTTGCTCCACTCTCATTGCCTACTCCAAATAGGCTTGCGGATCAGACTTCCCTTGAAATGGAGGAATTTTTGTGTTAATTCCTCTAAGTTCATCACCAGAATTCCTTCTTCTCCTATTGTGCCTAATGGTCCTTCTTCTCCTTGTATTTTGGTCACTTGTCTTTTCCTCTTCAGATTGGTAATTTGTTTCATTTTATGAAGTATGCTGACCACCTGGTGCCTCGTTTTCCATCCTATCCATCCTCTCATGGAGCTCTTCAAATGTTGTATTGAATAGCCATTCTAGATGGCCAGTCAATGCTCGCATTTGAAAAGTGGATAATCCTCCACCTTTGATGAATTTTCATCTCCTGTCATGTTAGATAACTTAAACAAATTTTTATATAGGACCTCACAAAACTCAAAGTGTTTACACTCTTGAAATATGACACTCACACTCGGGTATGTCACTCATAGTTGGCTTTTGACTAGAATGTTCCTTCTAGCCTTTTTCCACTCAAACTTCCACTAATGAGTTCTTAGGAAAGAACCTAATCAATGATCCTCTTAAAGCAACAGATTTTGATCAAAATAATGAACTTAAAAGTAAGGGATGACAAGAAGAACTGAAACAAGGAATTCTTTTACAACTTACAAGAATGTTCTGGTTTGTTTTCTTCTTCTCTTTTTTTTTTCATTTTTTTCACTTTGTTTTTTTTTTTTTGATAAAGGGAAATTAAATAAAACAAGATCAGATCTGAATTACAAGGAAAGCCTTGCTCTAAATAACAAATGATATGATTCAGCTTGGTTAGAGTTGAATAACTTGAATCAACAATAAGAATAAACCTAGATCTTCCTTGCACTTTCAGGTTGGAGTTTGGAGTAGTGTCTATTTGTTTGAATTTTAGAAAGAAATAGATGCCACACTTAAGAGAATATGAGAAGGGGAGTGATAAGTCTTGTTTTGATCACCACAAGTTGCCTTGATAAGGTCAGATTTAGTTCTTTACCCAAGAACAAAAGGGAAGTCCTCACAATAGGAGAAAACTCAAATTAATCTATTCATAATCTGATTGTGCATTACATTTAGTTCCTATTTATAAACTTAAGTGGAATATAGGATCATTGAGTTGCAGCCTCTATATAATCCACTAAGGATTAAATTCCCATTAGCATTGGAAACACAAGTAATTGACCCACTATCTATCATAATAGCCTAGGACTTAAAACTGACTTTGAAAACAACTAAAAAGCTTATGAAATTGGGGACACTAAAAGGTGCACAAAAATTACAAGAAAATAAGATAAATTACATCTAATTTAAACTAATTATTCCAGCCCAATCTGTTTGCAAACTTGATCACTTGAATTGGGCTCCATCTTTGGGGTATTCAAGTGACTTCTTCATGTTGGATTTGGCTATTTTTCAAACTGAATAAGAGTGGTCCATTTTGGTAGCTCATGCTCAATTGGATTGCTCTTGGTCTTTGCTTCCATGACCAGGCATTGCAAAGCTTCTTTTAGCGTTTTTGCTCTAACTCTAGTCATTGGTCCATCCATACATTGTAATTGATCTTGAACTTTGTTAGCCTAGGCTGAATTCTCATCATTTGCTAACTCCTTGCCTAGTGATGTTGTTACCATTTTGTAGGACTTTGAGGATGTGTTTCCCAAGGAAGTGCCTCATATTTTGCCACCAATGAAGGGATAGAACACCAAATAGACCTCATTCCTAGTAGTTCTCTACCCAATAGGCCAGCCTATAGGAGCAACCTTCAAGAAACAAAGGAAATACAAAATCAAGTGGAGGAGTTGTTGCAAAAAGGATGGATTAGAGAGAGCTTAAGTCAATGTGCTGTAGCCGTGATCTTGGTGCTTAAAAAGGATGGTTCACGGAGGATGTGTACTGATTGTAAAGCAATCAACAACATCACAATTCGGTATAGGCATCCTATCCCTAGAATTTGCAAAGTGGGTACCATCAAATTTGGATAAAAGAAAGGGATAAATGGAAAATTGCGTTCAAAACTAAATATGCATTGTATGAATGGTTGGTAATGCCTTTTGGGGTAACTAATGCACCAAGCACTTTTAAGAGGCTTATGAACCATGTCTTGAGAGAATTTCTTGGAAAATTTGTAGTTGTATACTTTGATGATATTTTGGTCTACTCCAAGAGTTTTGATGAGCATGTTGCATATCCTAAATCTGTCTTGCATGTCCTTAAAAAGGAGAAACTATATGCTAACTTGGAAAAGTGTTCTTTTTGCACTAATCAAGTGGTTTTTCTTGGTTTTGTCATAAGTTCCAAAGAAGTGCAGGTTGATGAAGAGCAAGTTAAGGCCATAAGAGATTGGCAAACTCCCAAAATTGCAAGTGAGGTTAGGAGCTTTCATGGGTTGGTAAGCTTCTATAGAAGATTTGTGAAGGATTTTAACACATTGGCAGCACCCCTAAATGAAATTGTTAAGAAAAATGGCGGTTTTAAATCAGGGGAGAATCAAGAAAATGGGGCTGTTTTACTTCAAGAGGGTCATCCCATTGCATATTTTAGTGAGAAATTAAGTGGAGCCACTCTTAACTATCCTACTTATGATAAAGAATTGTATGCACTTGTTAGAGCTTTGCAAACATGGCAGCATTATCTTTTGCATAATGAATTTGTCATTCATAATGATCATGAATCTTTGAAGTATTTGAAAGGGCAAGGAAAGCTCAACAAAAGGCATGCCAAGTGGGTTGAATTGTTGAACAATTTCCTTATCTGATTAAGCATAAGCAAGGAAAGGCAAATGTTGTGGTGGATGCACTTTCATGAAGGTATAATTTGCTTGCTACACCTGAAACTAAATTGCTTGGCTTTGAACATATCAAGGATTTGTATGTTCATGATAATGAATTTTCTCAATTATATGCTGCATGTGACAAGAAATCACAAAATGGATTTGTTAGCCATGATAACTGCTTGTTCAAAAATAATAGACTTTGTGTGCCTAAAGGATCCACGTGTGAATTGCTAGTTTGGGAAGCACTTTTTTTTTGAAGGGGGGGGGTTTAATGGGACACTTTAGGGTTCAAAAGACCTTAGAAATGCTTCATGAACATTTTCATTGGCCACACATGAAGCATGATGTGCAAAAATTTATGAAAGATGCATCGTGTGTAAAAAAGCAAAATCTAGGGTATCACCTCATGGACTTTATATTCCTCTGCCTATTCCTATTTCCCCTTGGGTGAGTTGTCTATGGATTTTGTTTTAGGGCTACCATGCACCTAAAAAGGAAAGGACTCCATTTTTGTGGTATTATCTAAGATGGCACACTTTATACATTGCCACAAAGTGGATTATGCAACTCATGTGGCAGATTAGTTTTTCAAAGAGGTGGTAAGACTTCATGGCATGGCTAGGAGCATTGTCTTAGATCATGACACCAAATTCTTAAGCCATTTTTGGAGGAGTTTATGGAACAAGCTTGAAACAAAGCTTCTTTTCTCCAACACTTGCCACCCCCAAACTGATGGCCAAACCAAGGTGGTAAATAGGACTCTTCCTATTCTTCTTAGAGCAATTATTAAGAGGAATATCAAGTCTTAGGAAGAGTGTTTGCTCCATGTTTAATTTGCTTATAATAGGTTGTCCATTCTACTACTCAAATTTTCCCTTTTGAGATAGTTTATATAACATCCTCACAAGTACAACATCATTATTGAGTCATGACATTACACTCAAGAGTGGTTACTTATAATTTAGTGGACCTCTCTTAAATATCTAGAACAAGGGTCAGCTAAATCGTGTAGTAACTAATTCGAGGTTCTATCAAAATATATATCAAATACACAAAGTAGTTATTTAAATACAAAGTTAAATATACAAGGAAGCTCTTCTAAGAGCTTTACAATATGTCTGATTATCTTTAAAGGTACAAACATATATATATATATATATATATATATATATGTATTTATAATACACTAACTATAACAAATACAAGTCTTCTCTACTAAACTACTGTAGAGTAGACTTTTTTCATGCAACAACTTCCTTGTCCTCTGGATCAACCTGGAGATGACAGGAAACACACAAACATAAGGGTGAGAATTTATACAATTCTCAGTAGGGACATTTCCCAAATACACAATTTCACATGTCATCGGCATCATCCTAGCCACTTTAGTTTATTAAGAAACTGTGAGCATGGAGCATAGATCAATGGTTCATTTTTAAAGTTCCAAATCATATTTCCGAAGTGGATAGCTTTTAACAATCAACCACTTAAAACATGTATTTCATACCATTCAAGATCCTAGTAATTATTCTCAACTTTATGTGCACTCAGTACATTTGAAGAGGATCTTATTCTCTCTTTATATGCCTTTTGTAACACCCTAATAGAACCCCACTATGCTTAAGTTCACATTTGGATTCTATTAGTTGTCACTTATGCCTTGCATTTATTTTCTTTTGAAATTAACTTAGAAAAATAGTGGAAGTTTTTTTTTTAAATAAATTAATTGTTTGAAAACTTAAGCCTGTAACGAGAAGTGAAATACATAGCGCTTTTATAGATAATAATCAAGTTACATTGCGCACTTAATTAAATAAGCGGAATAAGAGACTAAGTGTAGAACTATTATCACATAAACTGGAATATAATCACTTAATACATAAGTCACAACAGGGCATATATCATACTGATAAGTTATTACAAATAACAATATAAGTTCTACTATTACTAATTGTTTCTCACAAACTATAATGTAACTAAAGCTCGGAATGCTCCTACTTGAAAGGTTTGAAATCTTCACGCGCTACCTCCTTCCTCAGCTACAGCTTTGTTGCTTTAGGTGGACACGTCTGTCTCTGGTAACGACAACGGAAAATAAACACGGGAGTGAGAAATACATGATTTCTCAGTAGGAGTTCCTACTTGTACTAAAAGTGTCATCGTTGTCGTCCCAGTCACTTCGGGTTTATTATAAAAGGTGAACAGGTAAGGATTCAATTATCAAACTTTCACAAACGTGATTAGCCGAAGTGCAGTTACTTTTAAACTAATCTTGAACATTAGCAGAAATATCCAATTAGTATTTCATCAAGCATACATATAAGCATATCATGTAAAACCACTAATAAGCAATAATCATTTAGGAGCTGCATGCATTTCATGATTACTCATCCTCAACATTCACTTGTTTAGTGATCATCATCTTTCATTTATTTCATCAACATATTTCTTAATTACTCACGGGATGAATGCATCAATGCCTTAGACCACCCTAAAGGGTAATGAGCTCATACCATGGCCGTCGCCATAACCTTTTTGGTTTTCATTCCGTTGCCGTGATCTCAACGGTTTAGGGGGTTAAGCCGTGAGTTTAGCTCAAGTCCACTTTTCCAGACTTTCATTGCTACTTTTTCAAACTTTACTTTTATTATTTCTTTTGAAAATGAATGTATGCATATTATCATGTAATCACAATAAATCCTGGGCAATCAATCATTCATCCTTATCATTTCATAATTCATCACCATACATTCACATTACTATAAATCACTTCATAAAACATTGACAATATCATGTAAATCTCATAGTAAACACTTCCATAGATGATTCATATTAACCAACCAAAGTTATCAAGTTGAGTTCCTAGTGTTCGTAAGAGGTAATGGATGTCTTAGTATTATCTTTTTCTCTTAGTGTTCTTTGTACTCTTAGCATTCCATTAATACATTAATGCACTTCAAAATATTATTATAGGTTCTTTATATATTTTTATTATGACTTTCATATAACTCTTGAAGATTATTATTCTACTTAAATTCTTAAAATTCTCTCTTTACAAGACTTGATTCTTTTATTTATAGTTTTGACATCTTTTAGAAGAAAGTTTATAATTATCTCAGATACTTGTTATCTCAGCTTAGTAAAGGTAGTTCCAAATTCCTAACTCATCAAATTTTAGCATTTACATCTTTGGAATAGTGTAAATCAACTGTAAACCATGCATAGGAGGTTCCCAGGAAAGAGAGGTCGGTCACAATGGACACGCTTAAATACCAAGTCTTTCCTTAGCCAGAACCTTTCCAAACTGCACTTTCACAGTACACTATTCCAAAATTTATTTCTCATTTTGTATTTACGTGGTACAAAGCTTTATACATAACATACATGGGTGTATTCCTATCTGTGTTAGCTCTCCAACAAAGTTGAAATCAGTCCATTTGCATTTTTCTAGAGTGAGTTACACCTATTTTACTACTACAAGGTCGGATTTAAAGTTTCAGTCTTAGGCTCTACTTTAAAAATTTATATCTTGAGCTAGAAAACTCTGTTTTGGGTGATTCTTTTTGGAGAGTGTTTTATGATGCGTCTAGTTTATGGTAAAAATATTTTTATTTCAAGATACTTCATATTTCATGAGTGTTAAATTTCGGAACACCTACTGCAAGAAACAGCCAAAAATCCAGCACTTATCATTTTCATGTTTTATGTCACTTATTTTAACACAAGGATCACACAACATATTTCAAGCATCATTTGAGCATGAAAGCAACATAATATCACTTTGGAAGCAGAATGGAACAAGGGCTTTCACAAAATATTTATACAATATCCCCTTGAAACATTTTTATCAACAAACATAAGCTTGATGGCATCCTAACCATGAGCAAGGTTAGATGTCATCATGGCTTACACAACCAAAGTGAGGGCTCCTACCTCTTGTGTAGGGTCTAAAAAAGGGTCCTTCTCTTCTTCCTTAAGCTTGAACAAGAGTCCTTGGACTCTTAGTATTCACATTTCTGTATATCACTTCATGTAACATAGACAATATCATGTAAATCTCATAGTAAAAATTCTCATAGATAATTCATATTAAGTAACCTAAGTTATCAAGTTAGGTCTCTAGTGTTCCTAATAGGTTATGGATATCTTGGTATTATCTTTTTCTCTTAGTCTTCTTTGTACTCTTAGTATTCCCATTAATACATTAATACCCTTTAAGATATTTTTAGAGGTTCTTTATATATTTTTATTATGACTTTTATATATATCTCCTGAAGATTATTATTCTACTTAAATCCTTAAAATTATCTCTTTACAAGACTTGAATCTTTTATTTAGAGTTCTGACATCTTTTAGAATAAAATTTGTAGCACTAACATCTTAGATTAGTGTAAATCAACTGTATATTGTGCATAGTAGGATTTCCAGGAAAGAGAGGTGGGTCACAATGGACACGCTTAATGTAACACCCTAATTTTTAACCCAACTTTCTAGAACACATTAGGTTAAACATTAGGCTATTACTTCATAGTCTCATTCTTTCATTGAAATACTTAGCGGAAATTACGGGTAAATTTTTCTTTTTTAAAAACATAAAACAAAGTGAGAGCCACGTTCTTAGTCTAATCGAATAATAGGAATATAAAGCACGCTTAACACTCATAGAGAAACACAGAAATGGAAACATATAATAGCTGAGCATAAATCATCACAACAAGAGAAACGTTTCATTAATAACATAACTTAGAATACATAAGTAGTCATACCCTCATTGGAGCAGGCGAGCTTGTAATACAAAGCAGAAAGGAAGTACAATAGAAAGCAGAGAAACGTAAAGTAACATAAAGTAAACCATCACTACCCGAGTGCACCTATAGTGAATAACCTCAAAACAAAAGCGAGTTTATCCAGTCTACATGTGAGTGTGAGCACTAAGCCTCCCTAAAACATCTGCTACTAGAACCCGGGGAAATGGAGTGTAACTGATCCAAGAACGCAAGGCGGCAGGAGTGGGCATACGTGTAGACTGAGCGTGAGCTCCTCGTTAGGGGCGCCTCTCGGACGGATGTGTCAATGAAGACCACGAATGTCGCCATCAGTCTCTCATGATGTGACTAAGCGAGAAAAAGAAGAGAAAAGAGTGAGAATCTTACTAAAGAATCTCAAGAGGGAATCTCCTATTCTAGGGTTACATCGTTCACATCCTCAGGAACCTTGGGTTTATTTATAAAAGGTGTTCATGCATATGAGATTCATTATTAGGGTTTATGAAACTATTTATCCAAGGTCCATTTCTTTTAGTATGCATCTTGATGTCATGAATGCAACATGTTTAAGCATGAATGTATGGCAATACTTGAGCACATAAATCAACAAATCAGAACAATCTAGATTCATGCAAGTGGCATAAGGGCATATTACAACTCTTACTTTTCTCATACTTATGTGACTTAAAAGCATCATATATCTTTTGTTCTTTTTCTCAAAAACCACCCTCTTAAAACATATCCACCTATTTCCAACCGATACACCGCCCCGGCGATTTTTATCATAACCTCCTATCTCCGTCTCACCTAATCGCCTAGGAATGAGCTCAATCCTAAGTAGTCGTCACTAGATTTAATATGGGGTAAAATGAGGGGGTAACATAAACATATTTCATTCTTTGAAACGTTCTACTGGCCTCGAGTGCACAGCGAATTGTCTGCTTTGGTAAGGCTGCATCTGCACATACCCTCACGGATTTGCCTCTCCTCACTGTAGCAGGAGAAGTACATCTCAATGCTTGTCACATAAAAATATCCTGGGGGTGCTCGGCCGAACCAGTGTCACCCAGGGTTTTCAACTCATATGGTACTTTAAAACATTTTTCAACCCTTTTAGGTTTGATAGAAATTCGGCAGCATAACGGCTGTTAAACTGAATTTCCTTCAAACCAAAATTCATGCCACAAGCTAATCACACAACTTAACATCTCAATAATCATTTCCTCACGTATCATCAATAAAACATTTTAGGGTTCATGCATCATCAAGCATATTCTTCTAATACATCATTCTAACATAGATAAACATCATAACATATATTTCAAACTCATCATTCTTACATAGATTATAGCATATATTCCAAACTCATCATAGCATATATTTTAAACACATCATAGTCACATAGATAAAGCTCATGTATCATATATCATACTTGCATAAAATTAAGCATCATAAAAACTCAAGACTTCTTAATGTCTTATGCATCGACCCTTAAGGTCCTTAACTCACAATCTAAGTTATAAATCATCAAAACCTAGTCTCTTGGGAACCTATGAGGTTATAACTAAGTATTTCTCACCTCACACTATGGTCAAGAACATCTCTAGACCTCAAGGATGCAGAATTTAAAATCCCAACTTTACGGGTACCTAGGAGTCACAACAATGACT
The DNA here is from genome assembly GCA_031216105.1 of Dalbergia cultrata. Taxonomy (NCBI): domain Eukaryota; kingdom Viridiplantae; phylum Streptophyta; class Magnoliopsida; order Fabales; family Fabaceae; genus Dalbergia; species Dalbergia cultrata. Next base: position 210,370 of record JAVHNL010000053.1, read on the forward strand.
CTTTCTAAGTCCAGTTTGTTCCTAAAGCATCAAGATTAAGCCCTAAACCAATTATGAGTCATTCCTACACATTTAAACTAATTTAGAACCATGATTATCATTTCTAAACCTTGCTGGACAGAATCCAGAAAATTCCATCATTAAGGGATCTAAAACTCTCGAATTAATTCTTTTCTAGTTCCTAACTTATCCTATCTTTCACATGTGAGTCTTAACATTATTTTTACTCAAACATAAGCATCTTATCATTATTAACACAGCTCATACAGTGGCCAAACATAGCAAGGCAGAACCGAAACAAACATCTCCATAAAAGACATGAAATACAATTTCTAAAGCACATAAAATACTAGTTTCTCTTGGAACCTTTTTCAACTTTCAAAACTCATTTATGGACACTTTTATCACCTAAAATCATAAAAATACTTAAGAGGGTAATAGCTAAATCATTTTCATCTCAAGAGGTCCTAAATTCATAAAACTTAGTTCTACATATTTCTTATACTTACATAAGCTTAGAAAAATTATAAAACATAGTTTTCAATACTTGGAAACACCAAAGCATCTTAGGGCCGAAATAGGGACCAAAAGCAATAAATATTTTTAGACCTTTGTTGAGACAACAATGGGCAAGTCTTTGAGCTCTAGGTTCATTAAAGTGATGACATAAAAATAAACATGCTCATGCACTTGTTTTAGTTTTTGCTAGAAAGTAAAGTGAGAGCATAAAATAAATATGTGATGCATTATATTATTATCTTTGATATTTAGGTGAGAACTTGAAACATAAACATGATAATACATAGCTTGAAATATAAACATGATAATGCAAGCTCCTTTATTACCTTGGTACTTAATAATAACAAAGAAAGTAAACATGATGTGCAAAGGATAAAATAAATATGGTATGCATTATATTATTATCTTTGATATTTAGGTGAGGACTTGAAACATAAACATGATAATGCATAGCTTGAAATATAAACATGATAATGCAAGCTCCTTTATTACCTTGGTACTTAGTGATAACAAAGAAAGTAAACATGATGTGCAAAGCATAAAATAAATATGGTATGCAAGGTTCATTTTAAGGTGATCTAAAGCTCATCCAAGACTTTAACAACATAATAACCCAACACATATCTCATTACAAAGAGAGCTTTAGAGTTCTTGAACCAAGTTCTCAAAGGAATTATGAGGTTCTTGAACATCATCATCAAGCTCAAAGAAAGCAAAACTTTTGAACAAATAAAACTTCAAAGATCAAAAAGGAAAATGGTAACCGAAATGTTAAAGAAAGGAACAAAGAAACCGAAATCATAATAGCAAGAAAAGTAAAGGTATTCTTGAGTAAAAATCATTTTTGAGTTAGAAAATAAAGTTGGAACTCAAAGAAAATAAAACCTCAAGCTCTAGAGTTTCCTTTGAGATGAACACATAGTCATTATCTAGGAGTCCTCATCATTGAGCTATCATGTACTCATCAAGGCCAAGAGGCCGAAAATACAAGAAAGGGAAACCAAAGAAAGTTTCAAAAAGAAAACCCAAGAGAAAGCTAGAAAGAACTCATTTTCAAGAAGACAAAGTTTAGAAAACACTCCTACCTAGAGTGAAGACAAAAAGCTTGGACTTGAAGATGAAAATGATCTGAGTAACACCTCCTAGGATGGTGATGATGATTCGGCCTTGATGAAAGAAAAAGGAAGGAAATGTGTTCTTGGTGAGCTTGTGTTTGAGAATGGAAGTTTAGGTGTTTGTATGATGATCCAAGGTGGTGGGGTGGTGTTTCAAGGTTGTGTGATGATGTTTCAAAAGGAAAAAGAAGAAGATGAAGAAGAAGAATACTCTTGAGATTTGAGAGAAAAAGGAAGAACTTAGAGAAAAACTAGAAAACTAAACTTAGCAAATGAACAAAGTGTAGCAAAGGTTCATCTAGGCATGGTATTTATAGAGAAGAATAAGAGTGAATGAGTGGAGGAGAATGAATCCTCATGGAACATGAGGTGAGGCATGTGTGGAGGAGAATGAATCCTCATGGAACATGAGGTGAGAGAATTGCACTTTGATGACATGGCTTCAACCATAGTCTTTGGAGTGTGAAATAAAATTAAATTGTGATAAAATGGATGATGAATTTCGTGCAGGTCTGATGCAGCAAGGGAGGAGGGAGTTTTGGTCATGTAATAGTGTGTTAGTGATGTGTTTAGGGGTGTATTAGCTTAGGTGTAAGGTTAGGAGTTATTAAGCATAAGTTTAGGTGACTAAGAATGTGATTAGGAACCTTTATGACATGATTAAGGAGTACTCATACATATTCAGGAGATTTTAAATTCATTTTATGAATAAAACAATGTAGACAAAATTCCATAATTTAAGGAATTGGAGAGAAAACACTATTCAAGATTCCATGACTAGAAATCTTGAATTTAAAATAAGATTTTAAGTTGTAATTAAGCACTTTTAGGTTCTAATCAACTTTAATAAATTATTTTGACTCAAGATTAATTATGGAAATTAATTAATCTTCGATTAGAGCCTAATATTGCTTAGGTTTGCTTAATCACGCGATTAAGCGTAAAAACACGAAACTAGGGGTAAAATCGTAATTTTGCACTAATTTTGCCCAGGACCTCCATAATTAAAACTGAGGTCGTAGAATACATAAAAATGCCTTTTAAAACCATCTAGAGAAGTTTCGGGTTCATCCGGCACTTGCAAATAGGTAAAACACCGTAGGGGCGTTTTGGTCATTTTGACCGAAAACTTCAAAAGCGAGATTTTCGATTCCGGAAAGGTACACAGGTCATCTAATCCCCTTCCAACATTGAGTTTGCCCTTCGAGTACTGCCAGATCAACTTTCCTCGAATTCTAGGCTGAAAATGACCTCAGGGGCATTTCGGTCATTTTCACTCTAGCAGAAAATCGGGGCGTTACATTACTCCCCTCCTTAAAAAGAATTTTGTCCTCGAAATTCGTTACCTTAGAAAAGCTCTGGATACTTCGTCCTCATTTCTGACTCCAGCTCCCATGTATACTCTTCTGTCTTGTCTCGTCCCCACGCCACTTTCACCAAAGGAACAGACTTGTTCCTTAACTGCTTGACCCCGTGATCCACGATCCTCGTAGGAGGTACATTGAAAGTGAGGTCCTCTCTTAACTGTACATGCTCTGGTTCTAGGACATGACTAGGGTCGGACTCATATTTACGCAACTGAGAGACGTGAAAGACATCATGAAGATTTGACAGATTGGGTGGCAGGGCTATTTTGTAGGCTACAGATCCGATTCTCTGAAGAATTTCAAAAGGGCCGAGAAATCGGGGACTCAACTTTTTGACTTTCATGGCTCTTCCTATTCCTGTAGTGGGAGTGATTCTTAGAAATACATGTTCTCCTTCTTGGAACTCCAAGGGCTTACGCCTTTTGTCCGCATAGCTCTTTTGCCGACTTTGAGCGGTTAGGATTCTATCCTTAATCCTTTTGATTTGCTCGTCGTTTCCCTCACTATATCAGTCCTAAGACACTTTGTTCTCCGGGTTCATACCAACACAAGGGTGATTGGCACTTTCTTCCATACAATGCTTCGTACGGTGCCATACCGATACTTGCGTGATAACAGTTGTTATACGCAAATTCGATTAATGGCATGTACTTATCCCAACTTCCTTTACGGTCTAAGACCACAGGCTCTCGGCATATCCTCCAGGGTTTGGATGGTTCTTTCCGATTGGCCATCCGTCTGAGGGTGGTAGCGATGCTCAAGCACGCTTTGAACCAAATGCCTTTGAAAGGCTCCCCAAAAGCGTGACATAAACCGCGGATCTCTATCCGAGATTATCATCGACTGGCAAATTCCATGTAACCTTACTATCTCTTGGATGTAAAGCTGAGCCAATTTATCCAACGAGTACTTGACTCGAATAGGTAGAAAGTGAGCCAACTTGGTCAGTCGATCCACCATTACCCATACAAAGATCATGGCGGCTTGGGTCTTTGGCAATCTGTCACGAAGTCCATCGATATACTCTCCCACTTCCACTCGAGGGATTGACAGGTTGCAACATGCCGAAGGTTTTGGTGTTCGATCTTAACCTTTTGGCGGACCAAACACTTACTTACCCAGCGACCACATCCTTCTTTAGTCAGGGCCACCAAAACATCCTCTTTAAGTCCTGATACATGTTGGTAGCACCGGGATGAATGGCAAAGTGACTCTTATGAGCCTCCTCCAAGATTTTCTCTGAGGTCGCCATCTTGGGGCACGCAGATTCGCCTCAAACCTCCACAACTAGTCGTGGCCTTGCTCAAAACCCTTCAATTTACCGGCCTTAACTGCCTCTATTGTCTCCATAAAGTCCTCATTTTCTCTTTGGGCAAGCATGATCCTTTGCTTAAACCCACTGGTCACCGTGAGATGACTCATCACGATGCCATTCTCAGTCACATACATCCCGCATTCATATTCCTAAACTGTTCTATTAACCCAACTTCATTAACCATCATACTTGACAAACATAATGATTTTCGACTTAAGGCGTCGGCGACTACATTAGCCTTGCCGGGGTGGTAACTTAAGCCGAAATCATAGTCCTTGAGGAATTCCATCCATCTCCTCTGCCTCATGTTTAACTCTTTTTGATCAAAGAGATGCTTGAGACTCTTATGATCGGAGAACACTTCAAACCTTACACCATACAAATGGTGTCTCCACATCTTGAGGGCAAACACGATGGCCGCTAACTCTAGGTCATGGGTGGGGTAGGTTACCTCGTGGGGCTTGAGTTGTCCTGGATGCATAGGCTACCACTTGCCTATTCTGCATCAACACACAACCTAAACCCTTGCCAGAAGCATCACAATATACCTCAAAGGGTACATTGGGGTCGGGTAAAACCAAAATCGGGGTTGAGGTGAGCTTTTCCTTAAGCTCTAGGAAACTCTTTTCACATTCGGTGTTCCACTCAAACGGGGTATTCTTCCTAGTGAGCTTGGTTAAGGGTAGGGCTAATTGGGAAAATCCTTTGATAAACCTACGGTAATAACCAGCTAAACCCAAAAAGCTTCTAATCTCGGTTACAGAGGTTGGTCTATCCCAATTCATCACAGCTTCTATCTTACTTGGGTCTATGCCACCTTTTGACACAACATGTCCTAAGAACTTTACCTCCTCTAACCAAAATCCACACTTAGAAAGCTTTGCGTACAACTTCTTCACTTTTAGTACCTCTAAAACCAGCCTCAAATGACGCTCATGCTCCTCGTGGGTTTTCGAATAGATGAGAATATCATCTATGAACACAACCACGAATTGATCTAAATAGGGTCGAAAGATCCTATTCATGTAATCCATAAAAACTGCGGGAGCATTCGTCAAACCGAAAGACATCACATTGAACTCAAAGTGTCCATACCGAGTTCGAAAGGCGGTTTTAGGAATGTCCGAATCTCTAACCCTAATCTGATGGTAACTAGACCTCAAATCGATCTTAGAAAACACTACTGCTCCTTTCAACTGGTCCATAAGATCATCAATCCTAGGCAATGGGTACTTATTCTTTATGGTCACTTGGTTCAACTGCCTATAATCTATACACATCCTCATACTTCCATCCTTCTTCTTCACAAATAAGACCGATGCGCCCCAAGGTGAAGCACTCGGCCTTATAAAACTTTTCTCCAACTGGGTTTTTAGTTCTGCTAGCTCCATGGGTGACATCCTATATGGGGCAATAGAGATTGGTCCTGTTCCAGGAACCAATTCTATGGAGAACTCAACTTCTCTTCGGGAGGGAATTCGGGTATCTCATCCGGAATACTTGGGATAGTCTCTCACCACAGGTATCTCACCTAGGTTTTGCTCAAAGTCTACATAGCAAGCGGCTAGGAGAACATATCCCATCGCTTTTCTCCCCACTACGTAAGACCACTACAGAGTTTAGGTACAACCTAATGGGTCGAATGATGTTTTCGGGAGGAGAAGGAAAAACTACGGTTTGGGTTCCACAGTCTAGTAACACACTGTTGGCGTGAAGCCAATCCATGCCTAAGATAATTCCTATGTCTTTCAAGGGTAAACAAATTAAATCTATGTTAAAGGACCTATTTTCTACAACAAGATGACAGTTTAAACAACAATGACAAGTATTAATAGGACGATTGGTAGGAGTAGAAACAATAAGATCAAAAGGAAGTTTAGAGACTCTCAGATTTAAGGACTCGACACTAGCAAGTGATATAAAAGAATGAGTAGCACCAGAGTCATATAGTACAGTTAAGGGTTTACCATTTACTTTGCACATACCTTGAATGAGATCGTTGGATTTCTGGGCGTCTTCCGCGTTGAGGGTGAAAACTCTTCCTTGGTGTTGTGGTCGGGGGTTCTGGTTCGGTGTCCCTCTGCTAGTGCAGTCCTTCGCATAGTGGCCAGGCTTGCCACACTTGAAACACGTGTTCTGACCGGCTAGGCATGGGCGGTTCCCGTGATTCTTCCCGCACTTGGGACAGACATCCATAGGTGCGGCTCCGGGGTAAGCAGCAGGGGTTCCTTGTGGCGCCTTGTTCTTGGCCTCGCTGGACCCTCCTTGGTTAAACCGAGGACCACCCGGCCCTCGTTGTTGGTTGTTGTTGAAGTTCCTCTGACCGTTATGTTGAAAAGGTGGTCGTGCTTGAGGTCTAGTCTGCTGAGGGAATGGTGGTCGTTGTTGCTGTTGATATGTTGGTTGTTGCCTGAACTGGTTGCTCTGGTAGGGGTTGTAGTGGTCCCTTGACTGACGTGGCTTGAACCTTGGGGCTTGAGGTCCTAGCCCCTTGGCTCGTTCTGCCCTTGAAGCATTGATCTTCTTCCGGCCTTCTTCCATGATGCGACACTTGTTGACTAGGGTTGGAAAATCCCTAATCTCCATGTGTGCTACTGCGTAATTCAACTCCGCAGTCAACCCCGCCTCGTACTTGACGCACTTCCATACTTCATCGGGATTCCCTTGAAACACTCGTGAGAACTTGATTAGCTCCTCGAACTTTGCCGTGTACTGGGCGACAGAAGACCCACCCTGGGTCAGTTGCATGAATTCGATGTCCTTTGCATTCCTCACAGACTCCGGAAAATACTTCTCGTAGAAGTAGGTCTTGAACAGTTCCCAGTCAATGACGTTCCCAGCAGCTTCTAGCGATCTTGGTGCCTGGTCCACCGTAACTTCGCGTCAGATTTCAGCATGAAGGCAGCAAAAGTAACCTTTTGTTCCTCTGAGCAGGCAACCACGGAGTAGATCTTCTCCATATCCTTGATCCACTCGTCAGCCTTGTCGGGATCCAGGGCCCCTCTGAACACTGGTGGATTCGCCTTGCGGAACTCACCGAAGCGGTCTTGCTCGATTGCTTCAACAGTAGGGGGAGCAGGAGCAGCAGGCGCTTGTTGATTCATCCTTTCGAACATACGTTCCATGGCTCGGGCCATGTCACTCAAAGAAGCAGCAGATAGCATTGTCTTGATTATCTCCGGCCGTAGCCCTAGGTCGTCGTCAGCGGTGGCATTGGTTCCTCAACACATCAAACAAAGAAACACCGAGTTGATCAGCCCAACATTCCATGTGAAATGAGCTAGTTACCATGGCACACGCAGCAACAAATGGTCATGTATGCCTATCCTATAGCTTATCCCTAGCAAGCTTTAACACATGACATAACTATCGTATTATGCTCATAAAGCATAGTCACCCAATCCTCGTGCTCCATGAGAATCGAACTGCTCTGATACCATAATGTAACACCCTAATTTTTAACCCAACTTTCTAGAACACATTAGGTTAAACATTAGGCTATTACTTCATAGTCTCATTCTTTCATTGAAATACTTAGCGGAAATTACGGGTAAATTTTTCTTTTTTTTTTTTAAAACACACAACAAAGTGAGAGCCACGTTCTTAGTCTAATCGAATAATAGGAATATAAAGCACGCTTAACACTCATAGAGAAACACAGAAATGGAAACATATAATAGCTGAGCATAAATCATCACAACAAGAGAAACGTTTCATTAATAACATAACTTAGAATACATAAGTAGTCATACCCTCATTGGAACGGGCAGAGCTTGTAATACAGCAGAAAGGAAGTACAATAGAAACAGAGAAACGTAAAGTAACATAAAGTAAACCATCACTACCCGAGTGCACCTATAGTGAATAACCTCAAAACAAAAGCAGGTTTATCCAGTCTACATGTGAGTGTGTGCACTAAGCCTCCCCTAAAACATCTGCTACTAGAACCCGGGGAAATGGAGTGTAACTGATCCAAGAACGCAAGGTGGCAGGAGTGGGCATACGTGTAGACTGAGCGTGAGCTCCTCGTTAGGGGCGCCTCTCGGACGGATGTGTCAATGAAGACCACAAATGTCGCCATCAGTCTCTGAAGATGTGACGGAAGCGAGAAAAAGAAGAGAAAAGAGTGAGAATCTTACTAAAGAATCTCAGTAGGAATCTCCTATTCTAGGGTTACATCGTTCACATACTCAGGAACCTTGGGTTTATTTATAAAAGGTGTTCATGCATATGAGATTCATTATTAGGGTTTATGAAACTATTTATCCAAGGTCCATTTCTTTTAGTATGCATCTTGATGTCATGAATTCAACATGTTTAAGCATGAATGTATGGCAATACTTGAGCACATAAATCAACAAATCAGAACAATCTAGATTCATGCAAGTGGCATAAGGGCATATTACAACTCTTACTTTTCTCATACTTATGTGACTTAAAAGCATCATATCTCTTTTGTTCTTTTTCTCAAAAACCACCCTCTTAAAACATATCCACCTATTTCCAACCGATACACCGCCCCTGCGATTTTTATCATAACCTCCTATCTCCGTCTCACCTAACCGCCTAGGAATGAGCTCAATCCTAAGTAGTCGTCACTAGATTTAATATGGGGTAAAATGAGGGGGTAATATAAACATATTTCATTCTTTGAAATGTTCTACTGGCCTCGAGTGCACAAATTAATTGTCCTTTGGTAAGGCTACATCCGCACATACCCTCACGGATTTGCCTCCTCCTCACCGTGAAAGGTGAGAAGTACGTCTCAATGCTTGTCACATAAAAATATCCTGGGGGTGCTCGGCCAAACCAGTGTCACCCAGGGTTTTCAACTCATATGGTACTTTAAAACATTTTTCAACCCTTTTAGGTTTGATAGAAATTCGGCAGGATAACGGCTGTTAAACTGAATTTCCTTCAAACCAAAATTCATGCCACAAGCTAATCACACAACTTAACATCTCAATAATCATTTCCTCACGTATCATCAATAAAACATTTTAGGGTTCATGCATCATCAAGCATATTCTTCTAATACATCATTCTCACATAGATAAACATCATAACATATATTTCAAACTCATCATTCTTACATAGATTATAGCATATATTCCAAACTCATCATAGCATATATTTTAAACACATCATAGTCACATAGATAAAGCTCATGTATCATATATCATACTTGCATAAAATTAAGCATCATAAAAACTCAAGACTTCTTAATGTCTTATGCATCGACCCTTAAGGTCCTTAACTCACAATCTAAGTTATAAATCATCAAAACCTATTCTCTTGGGAACCTATGAGGTTATAACTAAGTATTTCTCACCTCACACTATGGTCAAGAACATCTCTAGACCTCAAGGATGCAGAATTTAAAATCTCAACTTTACGGGTACCTAGGAGTCACAACAATGACTCTTTCTAAGTCTAGTTTGTTCCTAAAGCATCAAGATTAAGCCCTAAACCAATTATGAGTCATTCCTACACATTTAAACTAATTTAGAACCATGATTATCATTTCTAAACCTTGCTGGACAGAATCCAGAAAATTCCATCATTAAGGGATCTAAAACTCTCGAATTAATTCTTTTCTAGTTCCTAACTTATCCTATCTTTCACATATGAGTCTTAACATTATTTTTACTCAAACATAAGCATCTTATCATTATTAACACAGCTCATACAGTGGCCAAACATAGCAAGGCAGAACCGAAACAAACATCTCCATAAAAGACATGAAATACAATTTCTAAAGCACATAAAATACTAGTTTCTCTTGGAACCTTTTTCAACTTTCAAAACTCATTTATGGACACTTTTATCACCTAAAATCATAAAAATACTTAAGAGGGTAATAGCTAAATCATTTTCATCTCAAGAGGTCCTAAATTCATAAAACTTAGTTCTACATATTTCTTATACTTACATAAGCTTAGAAAAATTATAAAACATAGTTTTCAATACTTGGAAACACCAAAGCCTCTTAGGGCCGAAATAGGGACCAAAAGCAATAAATATTTTTAGACCTTTGTTGAGACAACAATGGGCAAGTCTTTGAGCTCTAGGTTCATTAAAGTGATGACATAAAAATAAACATGCTCATGCACTTGTTTTAGTTTTTGCTAGAAAGTAAAGTGAGAGCATAAAATAAATATGTGATGCATTATATTATTATCTTTGATATTTAGGTGAGAACTTGAAACATAAACATGATAATACATAGCTTGAAATATAAACATGATAATGCAAGCTCCTTTATTACCTTGGTACTTAATAATAACAAAGAAAGTAAACATGATGTGCAAAGGATAAAATAAATATGGTATGCATTATATTATTATCTTTGATATTTAGGTGAGGACTTGAAACATAAACATGATAATGCATAGCTTGAAATATAAACATGATAATGCAAGCTCCTTTATTACCTTGGTACTTAGTGATAACAAAGAAAGTAAACATGATGTGCAAAGCATAAAATAAATATGGTATGCAAGGTTCATTTTAAGGTGATCTAAAGCTCATCCAAGACTTTAACAACATAATAACCCAACACATATCTCATTACAAAGAGAGCTTTAGAGTTCTTGAACCAAGTTCTCAAAGGAATTATGAGGTTCTTGAACATCATCATCAAGCTCAAAGAAAGCAAAACTTTTTGAACAAATAAAACTTCAAAGATCAAAAAGGAAAATGGTAACCGAAATGTTAAAGAAAGGAACAAAGAAACCGAAATCATAATAGCAAGAAAAGTAAAGGTATTCTTGAGTAAAAATCATTTTTGAGTTAGAAAATAAAGTTGGAACTCAAAGAAAATAAAACCTCAAGCTCTAGAGTTTCCTTTGAGATGAACACATAGTCATTATCTAGGAGTCCTTATCATTGAGCTATCATGTACTCATCAAGGCCAAGAGGCCGAAAATACAAGAAAGGGAAACCAAAGAAAGTTTCAAAAAGAAAACCCAAGAGAAAGCTAGAAAGAACTCATTTTCAAGAAGACAAAGTTTAGAAAACACTCCTACCTAGAGTGAAGACAAAAAGCTTGGACTTGAAGATGAAAATGATACGAGTAACACCTCCTAGGATGGTGATGATGATTCGGCCTTGATGAAAGAAAAAGGAAGGAAATGTGTTCTTGGTGAGCTTGTGTTTGAGAATGGAAGTTTAGGTGTTTGTATGATGATCCAAGGTGGTGGGGTGGTGTTTCAAGGTTGTGTGATGATGTTTCAAAAGGAAAAAGAAGAAGATGAAGAAGAAGAATACTCTTGAGATTTGAGAGAAAAAGGAAGAACTTAGAGAAAAACTAAAAAATTAAACTTAGCAAATGAACAAAGTGTAGCAAAGGTTCATCTAGGCATGGTATTTATAGAGAAGAATAAGAGTGAATGAGTGGAGGAGAATGAATCCTCATGGAACATGAGGTGAGGCATGTGTGGAGGAGAATGAATCCTCATGGAACATGAGGTGAGAGAATTGCACTTTGATGACATGGCTTCAACCATAGTCTTTGGAGTGTGAAATAAAATTAAATTGTGATAAAATGGATGATGAATTTCGTGCAGGTCTGATGCAGCAAGGGAGGAGGGAGTTTTGGTCATGTAATAGTGTGTTAGTGATGTGTTTAGGGGTGTATTAGCTTAGGTGTAAGGTTAGGAGTTATTAAGCATAAGTTTAGGTGACTAAGAATGTGATTAGGAACCTTTATGACATGATTAAGGAGTACTCATACATATTCAGGAGATTTTAAATTCATTTTATGAATAAAACAATGTAGACAAAATTCTATAATTTAAGGAATTGGAGAGAGAAAACACTATTCAAGATTCCATGACTAGAAATCTTGAATTTAAAATAAGATTTTAAGTTGTAATTAAGCACTTTTAGGTTCTAATCAACTTTAATAAATTATTTTGACTCAAGATTAATTATGGAAATTAATTAATCTTCGATTAGAGCCTAATATTGCTTAGGTTTGCTTAATCACGCGATTAAGCGTAAAAACACGAAACTAGGGGTAAAATCGTAATTTTGCACTAATTTTGCCCAGGACCTCCATAATTAAAACTGAGGTCGTAGAATACATAAAAATGCCTTTTAAAACCATCTAGAGAAGTTTCGGGTTCATCCGGCACTTGCAAATAGGTAAAACACCGTAGGGGCGTTTTGGTCATTTTGACCAAAACTCAACGAGATTTTCGATTCCGGAAAGGTACACAGGTCATCTAATCCCCTTCCAACATTGAGTTTGCCCTTCGAGTACTGCCAGATCGGCTTTCCTCGAATTCTGGGCCGAAAATGACCTCAGGGGCATTTCGGTCATTTTCACTCTAGCAGAAAATCGGGGCGTTACACTTAAATACCAAGTCTCTCCTTAGCCAGAACCTTTCCAAATTGCACTCTCACAGTATCACGCTACCTTCAAGACTTTCTCAGCACACTGTCCTGAAAATATATCTCTCATTCTGTATTTTCGTGGTGTAAAACTTTATGCATAGCATACATAAGTGTGTTTGTAGATGTGTTAGCTTTTCCACAAAGTTGAAATCAGTCCATTTGCATTTTTCTAGAATGAGTTACACCTATTTTACTACTACAAGGTCAGATTAAGAGTTTCAGTCTTAGGCTCTACTTTAAAAATTTATATCTTAGGCTAGGAAACTCCGTTTTAGATGATTCATTTTGGAGAGTGTTCTACAATGAGTCTAGTTTATTGTAAAAATATTTTCATTTCGAGATCCTTCATATTTTATGAACACTAATTTTCGAAGTAACTATTGCCAGAAATAACTGGAAATTCCAGCACCTGCCATGTTCATGTCTTAAGTTATCTTTATTAACTCAAGTTTCACATACAATCTTTTAAGTTATATTTGAGTTTGATAACATCATAAAAGTACTCATAGCATAATAGAACATGTTGTGTTTTCTAAAAATATAATTATTCAAAACTTTTGACAATAACTCAAGTTTGAGGCATTCTATCCATGAGCAAAGTTAGAAGCCAACAATACTTGAACAAATAAAGAAGAAACTCCTACCTCTTGTGTAGGGTCTAAAAAGGGTCCTTCTCTTCTTCCTTAAGCTTTGAACAAGAGTCTTTGGAGTGGATGACCCTCCTTGAATCTTGGCTCTAGAACTTGAGTGCTTAAGAAAATATTTCTCACTAGAGTTAAAGATTGTAACTCTTGTGAGGGCTAGTGAAAGTTTGGACTTAGGATTTAAATGTTTGGATGAAGTTTAGAGGATCAAGAGAAGTCTTTGAAGAACATAAGAAGAATGATAGAATAAGAAAGAAAGAACACTTAGGGA
>JAVHNL010000530.1:0-25000 GCA_031216105.1 Dalbergia cultrata
CTCTGACACATCGTTGGACCTCTGAAAATTCGACTCTGATTTAACCGAACCTTCTTTGGGCTTTGCGGGCTTTCTTCGGAAGCTTCCAACACGGAAGAACCCCCATTTGGGCCAAACGGGCTTGCAGCGGCAAGTGCTGTTGTTTTTGTTTTTGTTGTTGCTGTTGCTTTGGGGTTTGAAAATTTTGCAGAACAGAGCGTTTTTTCGGATCCACCAGCAGCGGCACCGGGTTGTCGTCGGAGCTACTCCGTCTTTTGCGGCGGCGGAAGAGGGGCGTCGTCCCCTTTTGGCGGCGGATTGTTTGGCGGAGCGTCTGACACGCACTTGACCCATGCATGTGACTTTAGGGGAAGAGGGTTCTTGAGTTTCGATGGCGGTGTTCTTCTTCCGTACGAACATTGGGCTTGACCTTGACCTTCCCCTGCTCCTGCTCCCTGCATTACTCCTCAAGAACCTCATCAATGGTGGTGGAAACTTGTCGTTTCGACCCGGACTCGAAATGGGTTTCGCTGATAGCTTCATCTTGTTGCTTGCTCTGCTTTCACCCTGCTTCTCCTCTGTTCCTCACCTTATTTACCTTATTTTTTTGTTGTATGTTGGTGGTGGAGAAAGGAAAGAAAAATAAAATATTTTTTTTGCCTTCCCAGCTTGCCCCAGATGTGTGGATTTTGTGAGTGTGTGGTGTGCTATTGAAGTTTTGTGAAACGCTATGTAGATATGGTAAGGTTCTGCTTGGCGGAGCTTGTGTTCTGCAAAGTGTTTTTCCCGTTTTTGTTTTTTTCTTGTGCGACTTTAAAAATTTTTATTTCAATCTTCGCACGGTTGGGTGAATCCACTTTACTGTAAAGATTTTTTTAATTAAAAAAATAATTTGATATTCCATCGAGGTTGTCGGGTTCTGCTTCGCCTTCCTCTCGAGGTCATTTATTGTTCCTTTTCATTTAAGTTTTAGGTTTTATTTTTGAGGGGACATTGCTGAGGCTGTAAGCTGTATATGCAGCCGAATTTCTATAGACATAGGTATATCAGATTGGGAAAATTTCTTAAATGTATGAGAGCAAGAATGATGATCTACTCCGTTCTCCAATATTCAATATAAGCTTTTTTTGGATTTTATATAAGAATTAAAGTAATAATTAAATTTTATTGATCTTTTAAAAAATAAAAATAAAAAACATTAATACTCTTTTATCATTCATTCTTTGCTCATTTTCACTCAAATTAAAAACTTCAATAAATTCATCTCTAGTCATTCTTTCTCCCATCAAATAGATGAATAAAATATGTATGAAATAATTAATGAATCATTGAAATATAAAAATAACCTGTATTTTGAAGAAAATAAATTCTCTCATATCAAAATTTCACATAACAAAATCATGT
Organism: Dalbergia cultrata; assembly: GCA_031216105.1. NCBI lineage: Eukaryota > Viridiplantae > Streptophyta > Magnoliopsida > Fabales > Fabaceae > Dalbergia > Dalbergia cultrata. Next base: position 1,384 of record JAVHNL010000530.1, read on the forward strand.
GTAATCTTTCATCTTAAAATATTGTATATCACATGTCTTGTCTAGTTCTCACATTTGAAATCAATGGTAAAAAATATAAATGACTTTGTCATGTTGAATTTTGACATAAGAGATGCATTAAAGAAAAAAAAACCAAAACAACTTATAATATCGAGGATAAAATAAAGTATTTATTAATTAATACATTGGTTTTGTAGACTATTATTGGGTCTCGAAAAATTATTAGATACTTTAAGAGTAAAAGAAATAATTAATTCTATTTTATTTATTAATTAACGTATTAGTTTTATAGATCATTATTATCTCTTATTTTTTACACTTTTAATATAATATCTGATGTGTTAATTAATAAATGAAACAAAATAAATATTTTCTCTTACCCAAAAACACTTAAATTTTCTCTTATTGTCTCTTATCTGTCTATATTTTTAATATAATAATTGATATGTTAATTAATAAATAAAATAAAGCAAATTATTTCCCTCTTTCACCTTAGTGTTTCTCATCAGATGAGATGATGCATTCTGAGAGCCTTAGCAAACAATTTAAATCAATCTTGGCCGTTGGATTCTTCGAAAGTGTGTGCATTAGATTCATAATCTTTTAAATAAATGTATTAAAGCACTGGTTAAGAATACCAAAACAAATAAATTGTAAATTTTTTTAATGAATCTTATACTTTAAAAAATATAAAATCTCATCTTTCTTATGTCAAAATTTTCTTTTGCTTCCTTATAGCATACTTTTAAGACGCTGATTAAATAAACCTTACATTGAATATCCCAGGGATTTTGCTTTACACAAATTTTACGGATCTTGATAATCATACCCTGCTGTTCCAGAAGAACAAATCAGCAGGTGGGCTTCACACTTCCCACATCATAACTCATGTTTTGTTCAGTGAGAATTGTACGTGATTCTAATTTATGTATGGATTAATTTCAGTTTGTTTCTCTCACTTTTGTTTTACAATAATGCTATTTTAATATTTATTTTTAAATGTCTCATCTAAATATTTATTTTATTATTATTAGATAAAATTGTGATCTACATTTATTTTCACATACTCATTTCATTCAATAATAATGAAGTAGCTGTATAAATATGACATATAAAATAAGTGTTGAAATATGATTACTTATTGTTTTGATGTGTCACTTTTGTGGTTACCATGTCTTTCAATTTAGCTGTCTTTCTTTTCTTCTTTGCTTTTTTTTCTAGAGTGAAGATTTGTTTTAATTCTTGAAAAATATAGGCATGTGTTATTTTATCTTTAAAATTTTAAAAAAATATTTTAGTAATTGTAAAAAATAATTTATATTAGATTTAAAGGTAATGTTTGTATTGGCTAACTTGAATCTTCACTAAAAGAATTATTTTTAATTACTTAATATAGTTTCAAAAATTAAATTTTTTATTTCTCAATTATAAAGAATAAAATAAAATGGACACATAATTTTAAGGATCAAAATGAACAAAGCACATATACAATTTCAATGATCAAAATGAATATATACCTTTCTCGGCCACTTTTCTATCATGGTGTAATTTTTTTTATATATTTTGTAATTATCATACCAATTTTAGAGATGGGTTTTTCTAAGGTTACAAATTAAGGAATAAAAAATAATAACTTTTTAATAAATGTTTTTAATGCACTCACTATCATGAAAAAAAAAACTCACTTTTCATATAACACTTTTTACTTTTGATTTCTGAGTGTCCTAAGTGCCTGTTTGCTTTGCATTTTTCAGTTTTCAATTTTCAATTTTCGTGAAGGAAAAACTGAAAAAATTAAAAACTGAAACCGAAAACACTCATTGAAAAAACCATTTATAGATTGATGCCAAAGCCGTACAATATTCGGCTACACAAAATTCAGAGAATTAGAGCAAAAAAATTCAAATCATAAAATGATATGAAAATAGATAAAATGAGTAAATAAAAAATTTATAAATATAACATTCTTTTAAGTAACATAATGTTGTATTTTTTTGTTTTTCCGATAACTATTGCAAATGGCTCAAAACTATCTGAATAAGAGAGGAGCATGGTACTGACGAACATAGTGTTGTATATGGTTTCACATCCAAACTGATCAATGATTTTACACATTAATTAAATTTCCTTTTCCGGGTACATACACGTTAATTAAATTTCTATCTTATATAGTTTTCTATATGTTATGTCAGGATGCATTTGTTATTGAATCGTAATCGTATGTTTTGATAGATGTAGATTGATGGACGGGTTACGTTGTACTAAAGGTTCAGAGACAATCAGATCCGAGAAGAAAGAAGGAAGAACTGATAGGAAAGGTGGAATAAAGCGAGACAAAAAAATCAGGGTGAATGTTTTGGACAAACCAATCCAATCCACTCAGTCATTGAAAAGAAGTTTATGATTGAATTTGTTCTTCATATTTTTTGCTCCTGGCAATGCATTATTGGCCAACCAAAAAGTTGTTTAACTAAAAATTATTTAGACATGCTCTTTCCTTTGGTGCCCCCACCTTGTTCACAAATATTCATCGAGTGAAATATGAATAGAGAAGATTCTGATTGATAAATTTTGAAGAATTTTCTCGAGGAATTCTTGTGAAGAGAAATCGTAGTTTTTATTATTTTATTTTATTTTATGCAAAAGGAATGTCTCTTATGAGCTAATACACCTTTTATTTTATATATGAATCGTTTTTCTTCAATTTGAAGTATTCATGATATATATATTATATAGTTTCACACGGCACTTTATTTGTTTGCACTTTGCAGTTGAAAGTACTAAGTACACCAAAAAAAAGAACAGTGTTTGCGTGTCATGGTCTCCCAAAAATAGTGCTACTAGAAATTAGGAGTTGCAAGCTTCAAATGCATGTTCCAACATCGGAGAACCATTACTTGTTGTGGTGTTCTTTGTGTTTAATACATTTCCTTTCATTAAGCACACATCAAAAGAAAATAGATAGTATTCCGTATTTTAGTCGTGGTGCAATTAATGATAGCCTCTTCACATTATAAATAATTCATTTTGACATTAAACTCAAACGTATTGCTGTCCTAGGATAACAACCGAATCACTTCATTATTATTATTATTTGACATAAGGAGACAAAAAGAGTGAATGGTTTGGGAAAAATTGAGTAAAAAGCTGTGATCATGAGCTGCGATGATTTTTTTTTCCTCCCACTTAGATAAGAAAAGAAAGTGCCAATGTAATCCTCTAAAAGTAACACGGTAAACCCCACCACTGCGGCCTCCCGGCTTTCCGTATTGTCTCACGCACACAGAGTCAACCAACACTATGTTCAAGATTCCATTAATAATGTTTCTTTCCAATCCTACCCTCATGGCACTTCATAAAATCATATATCCAAAAAACTTTTATACGATTAGATTGAGGGACATGAAATGTTTTATATCTCCTCTTAAACAAATGCATTTTTTGGATTTGAAACATATACAGTGCACAAGTTTGAAATTTAATATATTTTTTTACACAAGTCTTTTTAATTATTTTTTATTTAGAATTGTGGAGTAAAACGAATCAAACCATAGATCACTTAGTTATAGAAATTCTGGTACTATCTTAAGAAATTGTATTCTAAAAAGCTTAGGTTGTTACTCGAGGAATTTGAAAGCATTTATATCTAAGCTTGATAACCTCCCAAAATCTCAATAGCAGTGTGTGTCTTAGTTATGTGAGTGTGAGGACTGATCTCCAAACAGGAGAACCAAAAAAGTCAAAGAGGTTTTCAGTTTCAGACTTTGAGGAGGCCCCTCCTCTTCCTTGTGGCACTGGTGAAGATAGCTTGTGCATCTAAATAAGAGTGGCCTTATGGACCCCAAGACAATTACAAACCCATCTGAGAGTAGTTCAGCCCTAGAAAGTATAGACACTGAAAAAATATGAAATCTTCAAGATCTGTCACCATATAAAATTTACATGTCCAAACATCAGAGTACAGCACATGGATATTGCAACTTGCATTTATTAAAAATAAAATATGAGAATAGGTCAACTTTCCAGCACTTGTAGAATTATGAATTTTATCAGGTTCGAGGTGCTCAATTTGATAATTACATGGACCAAAAGAACACATACATATGCCATATAAGGCCCAGCATTAAATTACAATCTGATGGGATCAAAGATAATTGCCTGCTAAAGTACCACATTGGGTGTCACATATAAAGTTTGTTTGTACTTGTATGCCCCAGAGATCTGAGTCACTTCCATATAACATGCACATGATTCAGAATCAAATAGGACTAGCTAAACCAACAATAGGTTGCTTTGACTCATAGTCCAATTATTGGAGCTCTACCCTTGAGAGCCTCAGTTTCATCATCTGAGAAACAGTATTAGAGTTAGAGATACAGCTTCTGCTAACATGCAAAATGAATTTTAAAAAAGTAGAAATTGTGGCAGCTTCATGGACACAATGCAACATGTGCATTGGCTTTAAAGAGGAAGGGATCGACAATAGAGATAATCATGCCTGAATCTGTGGATAGAGGGAGCTCAGTAAGGCATTTGACACAGTCTTTGAGTGCCTGGAGTTCTGCTTCCTTCTGATGGAGTTTTGATTGAGCCAGGTACAGTTCAGATTCCAGCTCCACAATTTGTTGCTCCTGCTGCTCTATCAGCAAGTGACTTAGTTTCTGATTCAGTTCAGATGCTAATATTCCATGGGATTGAGAAGAGTTGAAATTCCAGTTGTCTATTCCATTGCAGCCTTCATTCAGAACTTCATGATGCAAAGGAGTTTCATGGTCAAACACAAACTGAAATCACGGAAATGAATAGTTGTTCAACTGAATGAAATCAGATATGCCAAAATGGTAACAAATAGGAAAAGAATATTTCTATCTTTACATGCAATTTTTGTTTTGATTATATTCTCTCATAAATTAAGGTAGAAACAAGTTGAGTGCCCAAGCTGGGAAACATAAGTATTTGAATGATTAAGTAAATATAATAATATATTCAACATGAGAAATAAGACTGTTGGACTACATAAAGGGAATAGTTAATAAATTAATATTACTTCATGGCAAGGAGTGTCAATAGCACTACTCCCCTGAAGCTTTTGGAGTTCAAACTCAAGTTCTGCTTCCAGCTGATCCATTTCCATAACTTGTAGATTTGGTTCTTCTATAAGGGCACTACTTCCACATTCGCCACCATCACTTACAGCGTGACCACAAAATTTGACGCCATTGTCTCTTCTGAGCTCATTGTTTGTCTTCTTCTTCAGCATTATTTCATTATTCCTGCCTCTCATTTTGCAATATTCCATTCCAATATTGCCACCAGAATCCATAACGTGATGAGCACATGCTGATTTTCTTCTACTGAGTTCAGATTTTAGTTCCTCAACATTTTTAGCTGTCTCATTCATGGTATTGCTCAGCTCAGTGAACTCAGCTTTTCCAGCCATCAGACACATGAACCCAAAGCTAACTCCCCAGTCTAACAAGGAACTATCTGAAAAGCACAACATGATGTTAGAACCCATGTTTTGCGAAAAGACAAAAAAAAGATGAATGTTCAAATTAAGAGGAAAATGACCTTATCTCAAGGTTCAATGCTATTAGAAACAGTGAAGCAAATTGTATTTGAAACGAATTACAGGTTTAGATATTGTGTAAAATGGTACATTACCAGATGGTGCAGAATCTACTATCGCCACAAAACAGTTCTCTATAGCTACTAGCTAGGAAAAAAGCAACAAATAAAATTTGCATACCAAAAATTTAGGGGCTGAAATTTGACATTTGGCCAAAATGTGAATAAAATTTCAGATTATTTTAAAGTAACTTGTGGTTAAAACTCAAAAATTTACCCAACATCCGAGTGAAAGAAAATATAATCAAGATTACAAATTTTAAGGGCATTTAAGCTTCTCCCTCTGTCAAATATCCTTTAGGATAGCTGCATGTGAAATCATTGTTTATGTGAATTCTTATGCCATGATAACAACAATGTAAGATATAGTTTTTTTTAAACATTTGGTAACACGAGTCTTTCAGAAGATTGCAAGTTATAGCACTAACATGAGCCAAAAAGTGGATCTCCCTGAATTTCTGACACAACATGGTCATCCATTATTTCATAAAAATTATTTTACTATATATGTACCAATACCATCATCATCAATTATGAAATATGTGCAAATTTGCTACCAAGCTGTGAACAAACATTCAAAATACACGGGGAAAGGATAAAAGAAGCATTTTCAATATCAATAGAACATGACCTTTGCAAGAACAAAATCCAGGCTTTCCAGCTATGAAAGGTAACCTCTTTCGTCCCTTTCTATGCTGTGATCGGATCTCTACAGCAGGTCTCACCTCAACCTTGGAAATTCTGACTCCATTTTTGGACCCTCGGCGCCCCATTTTCTTCATAGTATTCTTAGGCCTAGATGTGGATTCATGTGGACTCCTTGAAACTGCATTGTCTTTTTTACATTGAGGGATATCTTCTGGTAGGGTAGCTACTAACAAGGGATGTCTTTTGGTGCTGAACAAATGCTTTGCAGCAAAACAAGTGCACCCAGCTACCGCAGCTAAGAGAAGCTTCCACATTGAGAGATTACTAAGTAAGCAAATATAATGAGCCACGGAACAGAGAAACCAACACAACAACAACACACCGAATTTAAATGAAAAACACCTTTCCCTGCGTTCAAACTGCCGTTGTGGAGAAGGATTGGATTGCAGTAATGAGCCGACTACAGATTTGAAACCGGTTTTGTAACTGTCTTAAACAGCCTGCTACCTTTCATGATCATGTTTGATCATATGTTCATTTTGATTTTTTATTTTTTCCCTAGCTCCCAATTTCCCATCACTATTTCAAACTAGTTGTTAATGTCAAATTTGAATTTTCACACTAATAATCCTACTCTTCCATAATTTTTGTGCTTGAATTTGTCTAAACATAATCTTTTTTTTTTTTTTTTAATGGGGCTAAACATAATCTTTTACTTATTTCGAAATCACTATTATTAATTTGGGATTCGTTATATTAAAATCATACTATTATTTTATTGTTATATTTTGCCACAATGATTTATGTGCATTAATTATTATTATTTTATATAGTTTAAATCTAAATCATTTCAAAATCAACTGTTAAAATGATACAGTTCAGTGAGGTTCATTCATTCATACTGATTCTATTTGATCCCAATTAATAAAATTATAAAAACTGGTATTAAATTTTGTTTATTAGGTTAACTTTTTTATGTAATCATGATATAGAGTGACAAGTTTTCAGTTTTTTTAATCTATGCATATTATCTGATGACTAAAATATAATTTACAGAAAGTCTCTTCAAAATATCTTAGATATTTGCATAAAATATTTTTTGAGAAACTTCCTTCATTTCATATATTTACAAACATGACATTTATCTTCAAAATTCTATAGAGTTCCTTGAAATATATTCAAACAGCATTTTTTATTTTGTATGTCGCTTCGCTTTCAAATATTCATGGTCATAAGAACGTCTTAAGTTTGTTGTAAGACAATTATAAAGCACAAGGCACAACGCTGGCATGTGATGTGATTTTCGGTTGAAGTGTTGGACCATATGATAATAAATTATGATTTTATTTTATGATTTTCTTTATATGATATATTTCTTCAGTATCTATAATTAGTTTTAACTTGAAAAATCAGTTTCATTTTTTTCTTATGAAAATAAATAAAACTTAGCCAGATAATTTTATATTAATATAATAGATAGATTTTTTTCTCGAGCTAAGGGACTAAAGGTTATAAATTGCAACCAACCGAGTGTTGGTTTGAGTGAAAGGAGATCCAGTTCCTTAAATATGAAATCATAAGTGTGATCTCATGATTCATGTATAGGAAAAATAACACTGTTGGGAAGAGCCTCCGTTTAGATTCCCAAGAGAATAGTCTCCCACCTATGGCAGGAGGAGATACTCTGAAAAATTAAAAGGGAAAAACTACAAATCCCTTTGTTTTTTTCTTTGGTCGTATTTTTGCAGACAGTCGGCCCAATTCCTGTCTTGCAGAAAATGTGTGGTTAAGCTCAAGGCCCAACCAAGTTGGGTTGATTCTTGATCCAGTCCAACATCAGTGTTTCTTTAATTCTTTCATTGGAACTTCGAACCGAACCATACCGGGCGCAGCAAAAGGAAAAAAAAAGAGCAGCGGGAGGGAAAGTGTATTTACTCTGCAAAACCCCTAATCGGAACCGCACATCACTCACTTACCTTCGTTCGTCTTGCAGTCCAATGTCCAACGACTCGTCGTTTTTGTTCTCCGGCATTCGTTTCGACCGAAAGAGATTCGGCAACGACATTGCCAGGTTCGAAAAGAAAAAACCCGGTGTTGATGATGAAGATGCTTCCGTGAAGATTTCGGGCTCCGTTGAACTCGAAACCGAGAAACCAAAGGGAGAACGAGTCCGCGAGAAAGTTCCATCCTCTGCGAAGAAGAGGAAACGCAAGGGAACATCTTCTTCTGGTAATGATAATCTTCTTCTTCTTCTTCATATTTTGCTGCTTCTTCTGCTTTCGCATGTGGCGATGATTCCTTCTATTGAACTCTTTTTTGCTTCTTACTCTTTTGCTTCGTTTTGTGTTTCTGGATGTACAAAATTGATAAAATAAAAGAAGCGGTTGAAGGATTCAGTGTGTTTAGAAATTCGGCTTCCACGGCGGCGTCGCAGTCACTGAATAATCAATCGAATGATGAAGTTGGAGCTGACGATGAGTCCATCCAGCTCAAGAAGGAACATAATAGGCAGCTTGAGGTTCCTTTCTGTCTTTTTAGTTGTCATTGTTCTTAACTTCGTGGAAGAATACCTAGTGAATTTCCGTTATGATCTGTTTTCCGCAATTTTATTTTATTTTATTTTCCAGCGAGATGCAGTATTCCGGAAGAAGCATAACATCCATGTGTCTGGGTATAATGTGCCGTCCCCGCTTCAAAGTTTTGATGAGTTGAAAACTAGGTATTCTTAATTTTTGTTTTATTTTTGTTAACAATATATTATATATTATTCCACTTATTATGGGAACCACCTTGTGTTTTTGTTTGTTGTTTATGTTTCTGCTTGTTCTGTATGTACATGATCAACACGATTGGGAATCTAAATAAAATTGGTTACAGATACAAATGTCCGTCTTATCTATTGCGCAACGTGGTAGAACTCGGATTCAAAGAACCAACACCAATCCAAAGGCAGGCTATTCCTGTACTTTTACATGTATGGATTTTCCCGTTGCTTGTGCTGTAATTTCTTTTGCTTTCAGTCTTTTGGTCCCCATACAATATCACGGTAGCTTAATCACGATTCATGTCTATTTGAAATTGCCCTAGTTAGGTATTAACATAATGTTTTAATTTCTGTAATGAATGTTCCTTCAATTGTTTTGGGATAGGATCGTGAATGCTTTGCTTGTGCACCAACTGGCTCGGGCAAAACCTTTGCATTTGTGTGTCCTATGCTTATGAAGCTCAAGGTATTACTTTTCTTCCTTGACTTTATTTGTAGTTTCCAACTTGCCAAGCCCACGATTCCTGTAACTAGCTGTATTTTGCAGGGCCCAGAAAAAGGTGCCGTTCGAGCTGTCATCCTTTGTCATACCCGTGAATTATCCGCTCAAACTTACCGAGAATGTAAAAAGCTTGCTAAAGGAAAAAAATTCCGTATCAAGTTAATGACTAAACATCTTTCAAGAAATGCTGATTTTTTGAAATTTCCATGTGATATACTTATATCAACACCACTTCGATTACGCTTGACTATCTGGAGGAAAAAGGTTGATCTCAGCAGGTGTGTGATGATGAATATTTGACTCTGGTTGAATGAAAGCTGAAATCCTTGAAATACTTATGATGACATGATTTTTGGTTGATAAAGAATAGCTTCAATACTTGTAGGGGTGATTTTAAACAAAGTTTTATTGACCTGAAGATTTTCTATAATGATATTTGTATTCACTAGATCCCATACTGCTATGTTATTACTTATTAGCTTTTTAGTAATAATGAATTTAAAAGGCACATTCTTGTCGAAGTGAATGTGAATTGGGGACCATTTTTCCAGCTAGTTTTTTTTTTGTCTTTACTTCTTTTTTAGGTTGATCTTTACTTAAATATGAAGTAGACTTTGAAGCTACAAACGTGGCAATGCAAAAATAAAAGTTTGTTGATGAGATTAACTTGGAAACAGTTACAGTTACAATGAAGGAAGTTTCTGAAGATCAATAAGCTGCATACCCACAGTTATACAGTCATAGTATCCACTATTGGTACAAAGTGGGCACAACTGGTAATTAGGTGGACTATTGCCATTATTATTATTTTTTTTCTGAATTTTCCCTATGGACTAAATGGAATGGACGTGAGTGACTGGTTGATCAGTCAGTTAACTGGCAGACAATAGACCCATAACGGAGTTACTGGCCAGTTGTTTGTTGATAGTCCAATTCTAGTAGTTAATATAACTGTTAGTTCAGTGGCATGAAAGCATTTCTGAGGGAGAATACTTTCATGTAAGTCAGGAGAACCCAAAATCTGTTGAATATTCCACAATTTTATTCGGTGTTTGATTTGCCCCTTGATTGGGCAGTAGACAATGTAATAATAAATTTAATTACGCGTACGACAAAAAAAATGCTGTGATTATATGTAGGTTGACTACATATAATGCTTTTAAGCATTACAAAATTTCACAGAAGCTGTTGGCTGTGTCTCACATCATGTCTATTCAATAGTAGATGTGCTGTACTACAATGTGATTTTCCAAATAGCTCAATGTGTTGATATTTTTTTCTTCCAACTATTTTGGATGTTGCAGAGTTGAGTATCTTGTCCTGGATGAATCTGATAAGCTGTTTGAGCCTGAATTGTTCAAGCAGATTGATTCTATTATCAAAGCATGCTCAAACCCCTCAATTATACGCTCACTGTTCAGTGCCACTTTACCTGATTTTGTTGAAGATCGAGCTCGAGAACTCATGCATGATGCTGTTCGGGTAATTGTTGGCAGAAAGTGAGTTCATTGCAAAACTTTACAGGGCTTGAGGGTCCTGAGCATACCTTAATTCAACTTCCATTCACATTATTTTTCACATTTGAAATCTAATGCTTTTATGCAAATCAGGAATATGGCTTCTGAAACAATTAAGCAAAAATTGATTTTTACTGGAAGTGAAGAGGGAAAACTTCTGGCAATTCGTCAAAGCTTTGCAGTGGTACACTAATGTTTAAGATTGATAGCATTAAATATTCTTTTTCACCGATGCATCAAGAGACACTGCATCTCACAATTATACATTATTTAGTGTAGGTTTGTTTGAAAATAAATCAGAAATGTTACTGCAATTTATAATTAATGTGTATTTTCTATTATCGATTTATCTTTTGATAATATGATGTTTTTCTTGCTGACTGTGTGCTGCACACATATAGTTAAACATTCTGTTGAATCTGGGTTTGGTATTAGTTACTGTTTCATGAACATAATATGAAGTGACTTAAAATGCTTATTGCATTGCTGTAACTTATTCCTAGTGATACTTTCATGTTCAACTATATTGACCCATTTTGTTTTCGTGCAATATCTTGTAGAGCCTAAATCCTCCAGTATTGGTCTTTGTCCAAAGCAAGGAGCGAGCCAAGGAGCTGTATGGAGAACTTGCATTTGACAATATTAGAGTTGATGTCATCCACTCTGATTTGTCTCAAGAAGAGGTAGTTCTCCAGCCCCTTTGAACAACATTAGTTTCATGTTGGAAAATATGAAGAAAATTAGAAACAACTCCCCCTCCCCAGCACCCCCCAAAAAACAGAGGAAAAAAAAAAAACAAAGAAACATAGATGCTTAAGGTCTGGTCCTTGCATTTGTGGAGTGAAGATGGTCAATGTATGGTATTCATTGTGACCTGTATTTTTATGCTGGGCTCTTTTACTCATGTTAAACCTGTTTTGGTATTCAATTCCGTTTTTAATATATACCCTGATATAATTTAGCAGTTTTTCATTCTTTTAATTTCTTGGATCATATTAAGCGAGCAAATGCTGTTGATAACTTCAGAGCTGGAAAAACATGGGTTTTGATTGCTACTGATGTAGTTGCTCGGGGCATGGATTTCAAAGGTGTGAATTGTGTGATCAACTATGATTTCCCAGATTCTGCTGCAGCATATGTCCACAGGATTGGTACGTGTAGTATATCTTTTTTAGTGTTGACTCTCATGGAGCCTTGTGTTTCCTTTGTCCTTGAATCTGTTAACTTTTGTGTCAAATGTCTGTTTGCTAAATAGAAAATGTCGATTTTCAATAGGTCGCTCCGGCAGAGCAGGGAGGGCAGGCGAAGCAATTACATTATACACAGAGGAAGACATCCCATTCCTTCGGAATGTAGCTAACTTGATGGCAGCGTCAGGTTGTGAGGTTCCATCCTGGCTCATGGACTTGCGTAAAAAGAAGTGGAAGAAACACCGGCCCAAAAGAGATTCAATTTCTACCAAACCAGATCTATAATCAGACCAAAACAAAAAAAAACAGATCTGTAACAGCAGAGAAGGGGAACTAGTTTTAAACCTACAATGAACTGTTGTGTTCGAATTTTAACTGGCCTGGGAGCATAAAGTAAGAATTTTCACAGGTATACTCAGATTCGTCCCCCACTTCCAAAAATAGAGGAGTTTGAAACGAAGAAATCGGAGAGGTGGGGTGTCAAATGTGACCGAGAGAGATCTTCTGCTAGTGCAATAGGGCTGCGGAGAGTGTTGCTAATGTAATTCTTAACTACTATCTTGCCTTGCCTTGAATGGCCGACTTGATAAACTTCAAGAATTTCGTTTTCAATAAATAGATTTTGATTGCAAGAGTGTAATGCTGACCTTCAATTGTTAAGGTTCTTTAATTTTTCTCGTCCCAAAGCCATTATTTTGATGACATGCTTCAGCCTTCAGGCGATCGTGTCACGGCATTCCTTACCATTTTAATATGCCTGCCACAATGCTAGGGCACGGTTTGTTCAGAACAAGCTTAATTTGCATTCTATATTGCTTTATAGGGTTGCGAAAGCGTATAATTATAATTTTAATATTTCATACACACTTTGGAATAATGTTGTCACGTGTATATGTGATACAAATATTTAATAGTCGTATGTATCTAATAGATTTGTATTTTTATTAGATTTAATTCAATTTTAAAATGGAGCAGTCTCACGGAAATTAGTCTTGACCTACGGCTGTTGGATTTTTGTGAAGTGTGAACGCACTGCATGTTTGGGAAAAGTTTGAGCATGAATGGCATAGTAGCCAGTAGTTCAAATCATTACTAGTTTATAACATCACTAACGAAAATTAGTAGCTTAAAACTGTGATAGGAAAAGACATAATATCCACAAAAGACAAGTTAGTCAAGTTAACAAATAACCCTTTTTTTCCAAAGAGAAAATATCATTATCTGCCAACGATTATGTGATGAAACTCGCAAATTTGGCAAACTTTGGAAAATGGACTAACAACGATTATCAATGGCTGTCCAAATGTTATCATTTTAGGAACAAACTGCTTGTGAAGAACTGTCTTAAAAAATGTCATTATATCACACAAAAGAAGCATCGCCAGTTACTCAACACAACGGTAATTCTAAAAAGATCCTAGCATTAACAAGATCGCTAACCCTTGGGGTCAGTCATCACAAAAATTCTGGTGCTGGATCAAACTACCTAGCACGGGATTATAATTTATACCCTAGTCAAATATAATTCTGTTCCCCTTACCATGAGCTCATCTCCCATGTACCAGATACGGACATAAAATGCTCAACCAGAAACTAGTTGTGTATCTGCTGTACACTGCACTCCGTGTCTGTGCCTGAAACCCTTTACAAGGACATTTAACCTTCCCATTTTATCTATTGTCAAAAAATTTAGTGTCATGAATCATGCAAAACAGTTCTCCTCCAAACCTGTCAAAGTTACTTCTGCCTTGCATTCTGTAATTTATTGCAATATCATACGTAATGTAACAATCTTGTCCAGCTCAAAGTGATAGATGGCATTAACAGGATATAACTTAGAAGAACAGCTTGCCCCATATATAATCAATGCTAACGGCTGATATATCTTGTTTAAGTGGAGGCTGAACCACCTTTCATGCCAGGTTTTGTTTGGGAGGACACACATTGAGGTGATGAATCAGCCAACCCGGGCATAAACCAAATAGTTGTTTGTAATGATCTGTGAAAATCAAAACTAAAGCACGCAATGTTCACCAACTAAGCAGATGATATGACAATAGCCAACAGAAAATACAATAGAAGAAACCATATTATAGGAACATAAAAAGGAATGATCTCAAGTAAGGGATATACCATGAGAGAGTTGAAGGGAATGGCGGATGACGATGGTATAGGAAACAAATGCATAGGTCACCAGAAGAAAACAACTCTTTCTGCTCCCAGTGCCCACTTCTACTGCCATTGAAGTTTTCCTTGTTCACATTTGTGAACTGTCTTTAATTAAGACACCAATGTCCTCTAATTAGCACCTCAACACTAGCAATTTCATGTTTCCCTGTTTCAGCAATTAGCGAATTTTGCAAATTACTTAAAATTTTGTTTTTGACTAACCATGCCCACCTCTAGAAAGAAGGAAAGGGAAGGGAAGATATTGATGAAGAAAAGGTTAGGCAAGGAGGAAAATTAGAGGGTTTCACTTACCTTTGTTTGAGACCTCATAAGCCTTTCCTTTTCCCTCTCTTCTCCAAAAACTCAAATATACCCAGACAGATCTGCATAGCTTCAACAGCAGATTTCCAATTGACTACCTCACCAAATGCTAATGTCCAACCAATGGCAAGGATCATGATCATAATCCAGCATCTGCAACCATAACTCTTCAAGCATTGTGTATATTTTTCCCATCTGGGGATGTGACGTATCTTCCGAACGGAACACATGGATCTTATCCTTAACTTCTATCCAGCTCTGACCCGGAACCTTTGGTGCACCCATTTGTTTTATCAAGTTCCTTAGTTTGGCAACATCTTCCCAATTACCAGCAGAAGCCTGAATATTAGAAAATAGCACCATTGCAGCAGAATTGGAAGGATCGAGTTTTAATATATTTTCTGCAGCCCACTTTGCAATGTCAACATTACCATGCGTTTTACAAGAAGCTAGTAGAGTTTTCAATGTAGTAATCTCTGGTTCAAATCCTGATTTCCTAATGAAAGTCTCTGCTTCATGCAAGCATCCAGCTCGAGCTAGCAAATCAACCATGCAAGAGAAGTGCTCTCTTGTCGGTGGAATCCCTAGTTCCACTTCCATTGTTTTATATGTATGCCATCCCTCCTCCACTAGTCCAATGTGACTGCATGCACTGAGAACACCCAGATATGTGACCTCATTAGGCTGAAAACCAAGATTTCTCATTCTTCTAAAGTGATTAAGAGCTTCATGTCCAAGCCCAAACTGAGCATAACCAACAATTAAACTACTCCACGAGACAACATCTGGGCACTGGGTTAAATCAAAAACATCTTGAGCATTTTTAAGTGACCCACATTTTGCATACATGTCAATCAATCCATTGCAGACAGAAACATCAAGCACAAGTCCACTTTTAACACTAAAGCAATGGACTTGACTCCCGACTTCAAGTGATGCTAACTCTGCACAAGTTCCTAATAAGTTTGTTATGGTTATATCATCAGGCCTATTTTCAGAAGAAAGCATTAGTTTAAACAATCTGAAAGACTCTCCTGCTTGTTTGTGTTGCAAGCATGCTGAAAGAATTGCATTCCAAGAAACTAAATTTGCATTTCCACTTATATCCTCAAAAACATTAAATGCATCATGTAGATTTGAGCACTTTGTGTACATGGTTAGCAAAGAGTTGCAAACAGATGCATCCTTATCAAATCCTATTTTGATAATGTGGGAATGAATTTGCATGCCTTGGTTGAGTGCCATGGGGCTCCCACAAGCACAAAGTAAGGAGAGAAAAGTAATGCTGTCTGGGATCAATCCTCTATTCATCATCTGACAGAAAAAAGATATGGCTTCATTAGCATTACCACTGTCAGCAAATGCTGCAATAATTGCATTCCATGACACTAAATCAGGGCTTTCAATCTGACAAAATGCCATTTTTGCTGAAGGTAAAAGTCCAAGTTTTGCATACATGTCACAGAGGGAGCATCCCGCAAAAATGTTCTCCCCTAAACCAAACTTAGCACACATTCCGTGTATTTGCCTTCCAAATTCTGGTTCTAGAAGGCTGGTGCAAGCACTGAAAACACTGCCAAATATAAACTCATTTGGCTGATAAACACCCTGCCTAAGCATATCTCTGAAAAGATACAAAGCTTCTATCTCATAACCAAGCTGGGTAAACCCTGTAATCATGGAACTCCAAGAAATCAAATCCTTTGTAGAGATTGTAGTAAACACAGCTGAGGCGTGATCAATTTGTCCAAACTTTGTATACATTGAAATAAGAGCATTTTGTGCAATCAGGTGATGACCAAATCCTGATTTAATTATATGGGCATGGAGTTGCCTGCCTAAAGCTATATCACCCGCAATGGAGCAAGCCTTAAGTATGCTTCCAAAGGTCAACTGGTCTGGGAAATGTCCTGATCGCAGCATTAGAAGATACATCACGATGGCATCATTCTCTTGACAATTTTGAGAATATCCAGAGATCATTAAAGTCCATGAGACCACATTTCGCAGCTGCATTGCATCAAAAACTTTTCTAGCATCCTTCAAAGAACCACATTTTCCATACATATTAAGAATATGATTGTGGAGAACAATGTCTGGTTGATAGTTTGATTTTAACATGTGATCATGGACTTTCCTGCCATAGTCAAGGGATCTAGAGTTGGTGCAAGCCAATATTAAATTCGTGTACGTGCTTGGTTCTATCTGGATACTCGAGTTCTTCATATAGAAATCAAATGCTTGGAGTGCTTCTTTGTACTGGTGTTGCTTGCACATCAAATTGATGTAACTGTTGCTTGATAACTGCGTACTGAGATTAGAGAAAATTGTTGGCTGTATAATAGGTTTTACACAACTACATATACATCGAACTTGGCCTTGAATAATCATTGACATTGGACAGTCAAAAGGCAAGAGAAGTAAAATTCTTGTTACAGGTGAGAAACTAACTGGGTGATATGGTTCAGAACAGTATTGGTCAGGAGTGGTAGTACTTCTGTATAGCCAGGTATTCAATATAAATTATGAGACTGCAAGAGTATGAAGTGATGCTCTTGGCTAGAGCTTCCATCTTGATTTACCTCCTCTATCTATATGAATTCAAGAGGCAGAAGCCATCTGAGTTTGATGTTCTCTATAAGAAATTTCATTTCTCACAACTATGACCAAAAATTAATAAAAGGTATCCACAAATCCAGTAACATCATATATGAGTTGAGCAACGATAATAGTAAAAAATGTCACCTGTGCTGTTGATGAGATGGACAAACCAATATGCAAATCCAATCTGATGCATCAACAAAAACCAAGTGGTCAAATTTTTGCACTTAAGGGCAATATTAAGCAAAAATCATAACAGCCATCAATCTAAATTGGCCCATTTAGAATCAATCAGCTACTGTATCTCTTTAAGTTTTGTGCAGCTAACAAAATTTCTTCTATTTCCTTCCTTGTCCAGTATTAATGCATGTATAAGCTATTCCACTGACTCGGGTAAGTCAGGCTAAAATGTCTGTGCCTTGGTGGCCTTTTCTCGAACAGCAAGTATGCAAAATAAATGCATTCTAAAATTCGACATGAAGAAGTTGAAAAAACTGCATATGAGTACCAATGACACGCTTAAAAAACATTTTAACAAGCTTAAACAGGATAAGCACAGAGAAAATTCATCGGTGAATATTTCCACATTCAAAATTTTTACAGCAAAGCAATAAGGAAAACCGAAAAAATAACGCACCTCAAAATAAAACCCTGTATAAAGACACTAGCAAGCAACTCTGAGTGCACTCAAACATTGGAAACCAACGAAACAGACAACAGAGTTTTGTGTTGGCCTCGTTCGTTATAGAGTCTTACAGCAATTTTTTTTTAAACAAAATTTTCCCTTTTTCTTTTTATTATTATTATTACCTTTTTTTTTGTAAAGACAGAACTGTATTTCTTGCAATGGGCCTAAGTGAAGGTAGATCCTTAGTGCTTTGGATTTTAGGACTTTTATTAGGCTGATGCCTAATTTTGGGCACAAGACAAAATTGGTCAGAGAAGCCCACAACTCTGAATCATCAAACCCTACCCACTATAAAAAAATGTTACTTCTCACCCAACCCCTTACTATAATTCTGAAACCAACGGCCAAAAGATTCATTATGCTCATAATAATTACTTCTATAATCCCTATTCTATTCAGAAAAAATCACAATTATTTTGACATGAGATTCCAAGGTCCTTGTTAAATTAATTTTTTTAATTTGATTCTTTTTGGAGGACTGGTCAACCCCAAATTAAAAATTAAACTCCCTAACAATGAGGCATAATCACTAATATTAGTTGAATTAAATGGCCTGGTACAGCATATTTCTTAATAGATGGATGGGTACCACCTCAACTGCTATTTGGTGTAGATAGCAACTAATGCTCTCACACAAGCCTTTTTATTTTTATTTTTTATTTTTTATTATATTATTACTTTTACTTCAAGTGACAGCCAAATGAAGCAATACCTTACCTATGAAATACCTCCAAACAAAAGCTAAGCATTCAGTTTGGCGGTACCAATCATAACCTCAATAGTTCCAGCGTTTTCCTTAATCTAACATGTGGTTACCCTTCAAGCATCAAAGTTTATATTACATTGCACGGTTCTCCTCTTCATTCTGTGCCAACAACAACTGGTCATTAGTACAGTTATTCCACTCTGAAGGTTAATTTGTGCTTCAGGTGTGGTCAAATTCTTTTAGAGTGTTTGAAGAATTGAAAATGGGATCACTAGAGAGATCAAAGAAGAAAACTCAGTTATGGAAGAAGGCCATGCTCCATTTTTCCCTATGTTTTGTGATGGGGTTCTTCACAGGCTTAGCTCCAGCAGGTAAATCTTCTATGTTTTCAAGCAAAGTTGCTGAATCAAACAGAACAGGATTTGCACCACAACCTGCTGAAATGTTACACCAAACAACAAATGTGAATAGAAGTTGGATTGCTCCAAGGCCAGTGGCCATGCCAAGGAAGCCAAGAGTCCCCAAACAAACAACAACAACAAAGTTGCATGTGAAACCACAGCCCCAGTTGAAGCCTAGAAGGCTTATCATCATTGTAACTCCAACAAGCACAAGGCTTCCATTCCAAGCAGTGTTTTTGAGGAGGTTGGCAAATACTATTAAGCTTGTTCCACAACCATTGCTGTGGATTGTTGTGGAAGGGAAAACGGATTCCACTGAGCTTTCAGAGATGCTAAGGAAGACTGGCATCATGTATAGGCATGTGGTTTTCAATGAAAACTTCACTGACCTGGAAGCTGAACTTAATCACCAGAGGAATCTTGCTCTTAAGCACATTGAGCACCACAGGCTTAGCGGGATCGTCCACTTTGCTGAGCTTTCCAATGTTTATGATCTCCAGTTCTTCCAGCAGCTCAGAGATATTGAGTATGATTCTTCCTTGTTCTATTTGCAGTACTAGTTTTAGTATTTTTTTTGTATTTCAAAAATTACATTGATCACAATAAAACTTAAACATAAGACTTCATGCATACTAACCAAATCACCCATCACTAGACCCATTCTTGTGGCTTTCACTTGTTTTATTTTGATTATTATCCCATTAATATAAGAAACCAATATAGCCAAAATAATATAATTATTTATTTTTATTTTTTTTTTACAGAAATCATGGTATCGGATAACTATGTTTTAGGATGCCTAGGCTAGTGTGCTAGAGCTTATTATATTCTACGTCTATGTAGTTGGTGGAAATCTTCAAAATAAAAGGCAAGTGGAAATTCTTTAGGTATACCAAACTTGAGTGAGAGTGACAATCAAACGTTATATTCCGTATCTCCAAGGTGAATAGGTGATATCAAATTAATATGTCCCTTCTTAATTAATTATGTATCAATTTGACAACTGAGCAGGGTCTTTGGAACATGGCCAACGGCATTGTTAGCTGCAAACCGAAAGAAAGTGAAAATAGAAGGACCTGTGTGTGATTCGTCACAAGTCATTGGTTGGCATCTTAGGAATATGAACAATGAAACTGATACAATCACTCCTCCCATTCATATTTCGAGTTTTGCATTCAATAGCTCCATCCTCTGGGACCCTGAGAGATGGGGTCGCACTTCTTCTGTTCAAGACACCTCTCAGGTATAAATTATGATTACAACCACACACTTTAGAAATTCTTATCCAAACTAAGCTTTCACTCATAAAATCATATTATCCTTATCGAAATACTTATCCATTCGAAATTATATTAGGTCTCTTTGATCTCTCCAATACACAAACTAATTTATCCTTAAAACAAAACAAGAAAATTGTAACTGATGGATAATTTTGTTAATACTCAACATAAAATAGGAGACTGGTATATATATATATGGACTAAGAAGGTTCGTTAGTTTATAAAGTGATGCTAAACAACTAGAAAAAAAATTGTGCCAAGAAATCTATTAAGTGCAATTGACATAAACATGACAAATTTTTAGTGTGGTTGTACAGAAATCATGCATGATAAGAAAATTTGAAGTTTTTAAATAATATTTTGGCACGCAACTTGGATAAGTTTTCATGATTAGGACCTGCAATGAGCATGATCATGCCTTCAGAGCTTGAACTATGTTACTTAGGGTTAGCTAAAGTTTGGCCAACCTCCAACTACTTTAGAAAGAAAAAATCGAAGGGAAAAAAAGAGTACGATATTAGGTAATATAATGACAGCCTGATTGACTACTTCAACTAATCAGAACACTAATGATGTAGTGTTTTCTACTCCGGCATAATGCCACTCATAAAGCATGGTTCTTCCTTTTACTCCAAGGTAAGATAGAACCCACCGTCAATATTATCTCAATTAGATTACACCATCCGTTTGAAATCCAAAATGATCATAGGACACAATATCATGTTTGGTTGGAGAGTAAAAAATTGGGTAAAAATTACTTAGAAGAGATTCATGTATAAAATTACACTTAAAACTCATTTAGATAATTTTTACCATCATTTTTATTCCTCAACCAAGCAAAGTCTAATAATCTCTGCCAAGGAATTTGTTGCTTTTTTAATTTTTGTCCCCTTTTTTTCCTGATCTTTTTCATCCTTATAATTAGACTTGTCTTTTTGGTTTTGCTAGAATTCAATCAAGTTTGTGAAGCAAGTAGTTCTAGAAGATGAAGCTAAGTTAAAGGGAATTCCACCAGAGGACTGCTCCATTATCATGCTCTGGCGTTTCAATTTCCATGCCGCTACCTTTTGAAATCACTAATTTCTGGCTACTACATCATATGTTGGCCAAAGATAATGGTGAAAGACAAGAAAAAAAAAATAATGGATTTTGGAGCAATACAAAAGTTGGTCCGTACAGAAATTATTCTTTTTTTCTTTCTCTCTCTTTACTTTTTCAAATTTCTTTCGTATGTTTATTGTTTATAGTTTTATTGATTCTTACTGTTTTCAAAATTTTTGTTAGCTTATAAAAGTGAGAGTGTCTTCTCTTCCGCTAAGGAAAAACATTTATAAGCATATATATATTTTCAGTTCAAAAATTTCCCGTGTTTATAGCAAATTTGTTGTGTATGCCAGATTTGGTCAAAGCAGTAATCTGTTAATGAAAAGTCTGGATCAAGGTTGGCCCTACTCTGTCGGGCCCAAATAGAAGTTACCAAATATGATCAGGCCCATTAGACTAAACAATTGCAACATGGCTAGCCGATGAGAGGCGCTGCGGGAACATTCATGCATAGGCACGAATATTCAATGTTCTCAAACCTGATGAACATCGAGCCTGCAGTAAGGTTCGAGGTTGAATGAATTTCAATCGAAGTCGAATCTATATATAACTGCTATATAATAGAACCTGTATTTATATAAATATATAAAAATATAAAATAAAATATATGTCATAAATAACTAAAAATTAAATTAGTCATCAATAAAACTTATAGAATATAATATAATTCATCTATTAATCAAAATAAATATTATTCATATAGTTCAAATCTCTCAAATTACTAATTCTCATACTAGAAAATGAAAAGAATTAGGAAAAATGATATTTTACACTTTTTTTAAAAAAAAACCTCAAAATGTTGTCATTTTACATCTTTTTCGTAAAAAAAAAAAAAAAACTGATTGGGCCAGCCAGTTTGAAGCGGGTCTCCGCCGTTTCATTCCTAGCCGGTTATAGGGGCCAACCCGGACAAAACAGCAGGCTGGTTCAACTGGTCCAACCGACCAGTTCGATCCGGTTCTCAGAACACTGCCAATATTTATACGAGGGGTGAAGGATGGGTTGTTTCGGGAAACTTAGGGACCAACCCTAGTCTTTCTAATCAAACTTTCAAAAATACACCTTTTCCCCTTGCATGTCCATGACAGCAGCTATTGGATGACTTACTTTAAAATTCGGCAACTAGTATTTACTCACATGTTCAATCCCAATTAAAAATAATTTTTAATATTTGAAGTGATAATATTTGCACATCATCTCCTATGGCTTTTATTGACAAAAGGTGGGTTGCTGACGTTCTTCATGGGGTTGTGGGCGGCAAAACCTACCTAAGCGAAGGCTGTGGGCTGCGGAGACACCCACATCATATCCTTTCCATGCCACGCACTCTCCATCTTCTCCTCCCACCTCTCCGCCGCATCCTCTGTTGTCCCTTTGCACTTCCACCTCAAGTTCTAGTTCCCTCACCTCCCTCTCCTTGTCTGACGACCTCAAATATCTAATGAGTACTAGAAACAAGATTATCAGGAACAGAAACTGATTACAGAAAGTAATAGAAGAACTTTCATAAAGTATACGAAGGTATCAGTGCTTGTTGTGCAAAAATAGTAATGAGCAAAAAAAAACCAAAAAACTCAAACTCATCTCTGAATTGATGCAAGATAATATTGGTTCTTTTGCGTACATACTAGGCAATGTACATATGACAAGTTTATTAGCTCAAAAATTCTTCAGAAAACTCTGTAACTTATGTTTTAAGTGATAATAAAATAAATTTTATTAAAATATTTTAAAGAATTAACTAATAATTCAATTGAGTTTCTGTTTTTTTAACAAGACTATTCTCATAACATATATGTTCAATTATTGACTTTTTTTTTTATAATATCATGGTTCAACATGATTTAAATCTCACTGAGAAAGACTCAAAGTTTTAATAATGTAAAAAGTAGTTTAGAAAGTGAGCTCATCTATACTTGATTTTCGATGCTGGATATTGCTTTCTCATGTCTCTAACATATTTAACTCATTTTTTAAACTATTTCTCACATTATTAAAACTTTGAGTCTCTCTGAATGAGATTTAAATCATGTTGAACCATGATATTATAAAAAAAAAGTCAATAATTGAACTTATATATTATGATAATAGTCCTATT